>CAJVPZ010001076.1:0-15682 GCA_910592135.1 Racocetra fulgida | reverse complement strand
AAGAGAAAACCAAACCCTGATTATATAAATTTTATATAATCAGAGTCTGATTTTCTCTTGCTGCTACCCACATCTTACGTGCTACTATTTTTGCTTCTAAGCTTGCTGAAATGTATAAAAGATCTTTTACTCTTCTTTCTAATAAGAAAACACTATGAAAAGATCATTTAAGACGCTATTTAATCAACAAAATTATTTCTTTCAATTTAAAAATATGCAAGGTAGAACTTTAACTTTAGGTCTCATTTACCTTTTTATAGACGGTCTACCGTAAGGGATTAATTGGGATGATCGAAAGTGGACGTTTTAAGCTAACTATTAGTGTATCGTTTAGTAGCAGCTGAATATATAGAGTATCGTAAAACCTTCAAGGAAAGATGGCATAAAAAAAATATGATATAGCCAATTAAATCTGCGGAATTGCATATAGATCATTCTAGAACACGGTTTTCAAATTTGGTATAATCCCTGACTGTAATATATCTAAATGAATACACTTATGATTATATATAGCTTTTTTAATATATAAAATAGAAAAGTTAAAAAAAAACCAAAATATTATTAGTTTAAAATATATTTATTTTTAATTAGCTTTTTTAAAATAAGGTTTTTATTTAAGTATTATTAAATAAGGGCTTATAGCTATTAGTTTTAAAGAAACATCTTATATTTTTTTTGTTAACTAGCCTCTTTGGTGCTAAGATTTTATTTAAGTATTTGGATAGAGAGGCTTATAACAGAGCTCTCTATTATATTAGAGAGTATAACTAGCTATATATAAAACTTTTAGTTGCTTATTTAAGTAGATTGCATATCAGTATTATACTATAGAGACTATATTATTTGTCATACCTATAATCCAACTAGAGGATTATCTATTTAAACTCTCTGTAATGCAATCTATTTGTATTTCTATTATATTTCTATTATATTTGTTAGTTAAAAAGTTCTAAATACTTTCTCTATTCCTTTAGGACTAATTTATCCTTGAGGCATCATTGCTAGTGTAGTACCCCAAAATTTCATCGAATTTTAATATTTTTCTCTTTTATTTTCTTTTTCTTATATTTTATTATATTCTTATTATATTCTTATCAATATTTTATTATATTATCATTATATATTATTATCATTAGTACTATTATTTATTATCATTTATATCATATATATTAGTAATTAATGAGTGAGTATAGAGAACGTTCATATTCAGAAGCTAATATCTCAAAAACTAATACAAAAACATATTACTGCGCATTAGCAAACTCCCCTATTTTGGGTCATAGAACGTTTTTATCTTAATAAGCTAGATCGATTGTCATAGTAAAATTTTTAGTTATTAGTAATTTTTGATAAACATTCTAGAACTTACTCATTAGTGTAATGAAATTTAAATTAAATGTAACATGTGATGAACCATGTAACTCTATATGCGTCACATAATAGATAGATATTAAATTAACATCTACATAGTCCTAAAATATTATAAAAATATAATAAAAATATAATAAAATATAAGAAAAAGAAAAGAAAAGAGAAAAATATTAAAATTCGATGAAATTTTGGGGTACTACACTAGGGTGTTTGCTAAATTATTAAAATTATTGTCTGCATGAGCTTGAACTTTGTGAAAAGTTATATCTAATTGATAGGATTTTATGATATTAAGGAGTGTATGCCATATTGGCCATGCATTAAATTTAAAAAATCTATTTGAATTAAAAGTAGAAAATATGAGTTTATAATATTTAGAAATAATAGATTGGGAATCTGTATAGATATTAATTGTAGAATTACGAGGAGTTGTTGAAATTGCTGATAGAATAGCTAGAAGTTCTGCTTTATAAGAAGATGGCCAAAGCTTAATTTGAGCATTAAATTAGAAAATAATTTGGTCATTATTATTGACTTGAATCTAGCCTATACCCATTGTACAGTGTTTAGTACCAATATTGATAACAGATCCATCAGTATAAAAATTAAATAAATTAGAGTTCAAGTTATTAATAGATATCTCTTCAAGTTTGGTTGTCAGCTTACTTGGATGAAAGATTGAAGTAGTAATTGAGTCTACTATTGAGATAGTAGGAAGTGCTAGTAAAGTAGAATTTGGTAATGGGTATTTGATTGCTGTAGAGAATATGAGATCAATATAATTTGCATTAAATTTGAATTGGTTGCATATAATTCTTTCAAAGAATTGTGCAGATTTAATAGTAGATACTTTTAGAGTGCAGGCTGAGCCTATTCTGTTAGAGTTGAGATGGCACCCTGAACAGGGTATACAATTAATGGGTGGAAGTGGGTAGCAGTTAATAATACTGAGGTCAAAGTCTGCTTGCCAATGTATAATCGAAACTTTTTTAGTTTCTGGATATTGTTTACATATTTTTTCAAAGATGATTTCATCATCATTAATAGTTATAATCTATGGTTTAAGCTTTTTAGAGATAGAGTAAGAACTAGCAGCAAAAATATTAGTTCCTATTTGTTGATATTGGTTAAATAATAGATGGTTTTCTTTGTTATCAAGAACCAAATCTTCTAATGTACTAAACTACAAAGGTATTTTACCTTTGGGTATACATCTAAGTCTGAGAGATAAATATGTCTATTCTAGTAGGTTTGTATTGTCTGCTGTATAAAGCTGTTCAAGATAAAGTAATTTGTGTTTTTTAAGTTGTTGTTTAAAAACAATATACTTAGGATGTTTTGTAAGGATTGTTTCCAAAGAGATCTGGTTCTTTATATAGACAAGAATAAGTATATATTGTATGAATATGTCAAGTTAAAGTAGTAAATTGCATTGAACTTAAAGAATCAGATTGTTGTTCAAGGCTGAAAAATTCAAATTATATGAAGAGCTTGGATTATTGAAGTATAGATAGTTAAGTTTATTGAGCTTTCTTCAGTTAGAACAATAAAATTTTCATAATTGTTCATATAATTATTTATTTATTTTAAGTAATATATTGATTACTGCTTAGAATGCAGTCTTGTAAGAGATATTATAGTTTTAAATAGTTTAATTAAAGATATAAGGATTAGACCTTTGAGTATAATATCCAAGTAGTGTGAATATAGTTGAAAAGCAATTAGATGAAATGCTTTATAATTGTAAATTTTGTGAACAAGTTCTTCTAGCTAATTATTTGAAAGATTCAGTTCTACTAATCTGAGATACTATGTAGTAATATTAGTAATAATTTGGTAGATTAATTCAGAGTTTTGGCAACTATACCAATGTAGAGGTGAATCTGGCAAATTGCAGTAGAAGCAGTTAATATTTAAAAAGATCCTAGAATATTATGAATAGTGAAGATAGTAAGTTGGCAATACATTAAATAAGATTTTGATTTTAAAGAATTTAGGTTGATTAAGCTTAAAATTTATATTATTAGAAGTAGATTTTTGGTTGTGGTAAAGTATAACCAGGTAACTCTCCAATTAATTCAATGGTTAAGTAAAGACTACTCATTTTTCTAGTTTTATGATGACTACATTACCAGAATTTGAACTTTACATATCTTTTTATCAAATAAACAGATAGAGAGCACAATAAAATATTGCTCATTTTCTTACTGAAGTGTATAATAAGGATTATAAATATTGTTATAGTTAAAAAAAGTAGTGTATCTAATATATTTTGTTTAGCTAATGAGTCAACTAAGTTATTAATGACATTGTTTGAATAGGTTGAAACTTTAATAAACACGATTTGTAATTTATATTAGATATGAAGAAATAATATTAAGAAGTATATGCTATAACGGCTATGTATTAAATTTAAGATGTTTGTTGGGATTAATAAAAGGAAAATTAAGTTTGGTGTATTTGGATATAATTGATTAGAAGTATGTACAGTATATATATTAATTATAGAATTATGAGTAGTTGTAGAAATGGCAGACAGTATAGAGAAGAGTTCAGTTTTATAAGAAGATGGCTAGAGATAAATTTGAGCTGAAAATTTGTGGATGATTTGATTATTATTATCTACTTGGACCCATTCTATATCCATTGAACACCATCCAATACTAATGACAATCACTGAACCATTGGTATAGAAATTAAATTGTCTTTGTATAGAGTTTTGAGCAAAGATATTTTCTAATTTAGCTGTCTTTTCATTAGTTTAAAAATTGTAAAAAATTGTAGAGTTACTAATAGGAATAGAAAGAGGAGGATAGTGGAGGGTCTAAAAGTGAAAATTTCACTGCAATAGAAAAAAGAAGGTTCATATAATTGAAGTTTGATTTAAAATTATTATTAAGAAGTCTGCCAAAGAACTGAACAGAAGTAATTTTGAATATATTGATTGTACATGCAAATTGTAATCTATTAAAGTTAAGATAATATTCCGTACAGGGATGGCAATTAATAGGTTGTAATGAATCTTTAAATATTAATTGTCACGTCTGGATTATGGTTTCGAGATTTTGGATGTCGGGACTTTGTGGTAGAACCAGTTATGGTATATATCTTACGCAATATCATTAATGTATTGAGTATTTATCTTACTTCTTTTAATAAATTTGGTGGCATAGCCTATTGATTGTACTATACAGCTGTCATTGTTACGTCGATCGACGATCACGTGACACGTGCCCTCGATAACGTTACTCGACACTATCGATCCCTTCTTAATGCTGGTCGAACGCCTAATCACGTGATCCGTCGAGGCATAACTCCAACCTTTCTTCTCTATTCTTGCTTGAACCCACAAGCCGTGGTCGATTAACATTTCCTTACTAAATATAAGTGTTGTTTAAAAACCATGCGACAATCAGTCAAATCTCCTAATCAAAGTAAGTTAGCATAAAATATTATGAATAAATTATCTGAATTGAGTCAAGTTAAACGCGTACAAATAAAATCATTAACATATTAGAAATATATATGTGGTTCTAAACCAAATCAGTAAATTGTTAAAAATGGATACGTGCCGTAACTTATTTACCTAAAATAGTTAAGAGCTAAATTCTGAACTATGGAATTTTGATTATATAATCGAACATATTTTTTATCTAATATTAAAAATTCATCATTTGATCAATGGTTTCCGTGTGCACATAGAGCTAACCTGTTTAATTTTATGTGAATGTTAACACATAAGACTTGTACACAAGATTTGTACATACGAACGGAATGTTAATTCCATACTCGTACAAAGCATAGAAGATGAAGTTCGCTGATAAATTCATTGCACAAAAATACAAACTAAAATGATTATGTCAAAAATTAAAATTAAAATCAGAAATAGAATTTTAAGCATTGTTTAAGTTTTTTCTAAATAGAAAAATACCATTTTAGCATTTAAATTTCTTATAATCAAAAGTTTTCGATTATTTATACTTTTGTTTACGCATAATTTTTCCTAGATAATCTTTATGTATGATATCATTGCACAAATTTCCGAAAAAAGGTCAATTACAAATGGTTATATATATATATATCTAAATTGATCCTAAGCTATCAAATGAAAGTAAACTCGCAAAAAATACCAACAGAATATAAAATGTATGGAAAATATGATATCAATAGCCTTAAATTACGGTATAAGTTGAAAAGATTTAAGATATAAAACTATAATACTGTAATACTAATATTATTTCAACGAGTCGATTTTAAATGCTTAATGTTGAAATAATGTAATAATTATAATGTTGCCTATCAGTAAGGCGTCAGCTTCAGATTCCCGTTCGAAATTAAAGATTTCACTTTAACTGTTAAGAGAAACGGTACAGTCATAAAACATATAAAAAAAAGTAAATTTATTCTGTAAGATAGAAATATAGCCCAGTGGGGATATAACCCAGGGACGACTATTTCATCTGCTATCACTAGAATTATATACTAACATTCGTAATTATCTAGTTAGTATAATTATTACGTATGTATACCATTACCCATACAATTAATTTCTTTATTCACCTTCGAGTTCACTCGCATTCGTAGAAGTTTGCAATCTAACGTCCTGTCTACGACCTATATTTTATATTAGAAATAGAACAATAGATTCAGTCTAAATTATATTATACGCTTAAAAGAGTCATAAGAATTTAGGCAAAATTCTATGGACTTTTCGAATTTAATTCTCTGTGAATGTAAAGCATAACTCGATGTTATTTCTCTAGATTTAATATTAAGGTAAAGATATTTTATTTATCTACATATTATTGTCGCGCAAACTGCTGCAATATTTCATTCACTTATTATGGACACACAATGACCGACATAAATTTAGACAGGTTTTAACAATGTCAGTTATTGTTATGTCCATAAACATTGCGTCCATAGCTTTTTCCATGTTTACCTTGAAGACGTCCTATTATTATGTCAAAAAATTTTTTAGTAAAGGTAACTTAGCATCATAAGAATCGTGAATGTGCTATTTAGAATTATCCTTACTTAATTGCGCGATCGCTGATTCAATGTCGGAGACAACTAGTATTATTACATTGCTGGCTGAATGACTTGATCCATTAAATTGTAGCAAGTCTAGAGACATTGATAGTTGATAGAAAATATGGTCAAATGTTTGATTTATAAAATATGATTTAACAACAGCTGTGCTTACCATTTGGAATCACATCATAATTTTCTTGATACCCTACATACACTGTTTAAGATTTAAAACATTTATATTACATATATTATATCATAACGAAAAGTTAATTTTATGATTTCACCTGGTGGATAATTCGGATTATCTAAATTTACATAAAAGTTGATCATTATTTTATTCTCTATTTATGATATCAGGATAATTTAAGATATACGGAACCCGCATGCACATTCAAATTAGCTTGAGGTGGAATTCCTGTATCTATAATTAAAGTATGTAAAAACGTTTTAATATATTTAATTATTTTAGATTAACCCAGCTCAGCTAAAAGTAATAGCGTGAAATATTTTTTAACCACAGCATTCATATCTGCTGATTTTGATAATGAAATCCAATCTCTCCAGTAACGCATCTCATTTGACATGAAATTATATATAATTGAATTGACGCACCTAACCTGGGGAGAGTGGATTTACTTATTAAAATCAGCTGATATGTGTTTCCGAGATTGTTAATATTAATTTTTCTTACTTTCTAGCATATTCACCATGCCTATTGTGATATTAGCAAGAATGATTAGCATAAGTAATTAGGATTCAGAAACAATATAATCATAATTGTTGCGATTAAAATGAAATCAGATGAAATGAAATTCAGAATCCCTATTGTTGATATACTATAAAACCTTATTGATACTTTTCAATTAACCCACGACTTTCATTCAATATCATAATACTTTTCATTTTAATCAGAATTCATTTTAATCTAAATACAATAGTTTATTGCGGCTCTAATGTTTGCGGAACTTCGATGATAAATACCTGCAACTTGTGGCCCTGCTTGTGTCAATGTCGTGCTAATGGATTGTATCCTCTCTGCATCAACAGATCGAACCCCTATTGTATCAGCAGGTTGAATCCCTAATAAGTCGTCAAGTTGCATTCCTGCTAGATCAACATGTTCCCTTGCTACGTCAACAGACTGCGTCATTGCTACGTTAATACGGTGTCTCACATTAATAGATTGCGCTACCGTTACGTTGTAATAAAAAAACCATTATTAACTTTGTCACAATAATGATGTAATTGTTATGTGTATCTTATGGATTTATTTCTCTGATTACCCCAAACATATTCTCTGAAGGCAATCCACCTGAATTTGAATAATTCAAAGACTGAAAATCGCAAATGTTAATTCGGGATGGATCTATTTCAGAATAAGCCATACGAGTTTAAGGTAAGTAAGGATTAGATTATTTGTTTCATTATTTGTAGTCAACATTTAGCAACATCACGCGATGTGATAATTTACGAATAACACATCGATGAATACGTCACGGATTTGACTTCGTTTATAACGATAATGATAAATGTACAGTATAATTATCTGCAAAAATTTATGTACTTTCAAACACTAAGCATGATGTATATGATTGCTAAAATTTAATATAGTATCAATATTTCGTATTATGAACCTTTAGCAAAGCTGATTACTATAAAATTCACTTCAATTAATGAGCAAAATCTTCATTAATAGTAAGATGTTGCTTGAGAACCCTAAATTTTTTGTTCTTCGAACTATATAAGAAGCCTACCTTCTACATGACTTTCATTTTGCACAATAGAAGAAACTGAAGATGCTGTATTTAGAAGTGGAACAAGTAAAAATGTAAGGGTAGCGTAAGGTATGTAGATTCATTATAATTCATTCGCTAATCTCCTTTTGTTTTTAAAGAAATCTTAAAGATTTGATAATAAATGTAGACTAACGAAACTATCTTTACAAATTCATTATATATTTTTACGATAATTTAATGTAACCAATTTATAATTTTCTTACTTCCTACAACCGAAGATGAGCCAGAACCGCTACGTATGTAGCAATCTGAGCCGTTTTTTGTACATTTATCGCAGGGTTTATAATCATTGCACCCAAGATGTAGCCGGCGACAGCGGTCACATGCTTGACCTTGGCTTACTCGTTGCCGGGTTCTATTCATATCTCGGATGGTGTAAACTCTATTGTTATATTGGAGCGCATAGATCTCGGAAATATCTTGGCTAGTAGAACTTCTATCCATCTTTTACTGTAAGAAGAGAAAGAATAAAAACTCTTACAACTTAAGAGAAACTTAAATATATCTCTTTGAGATTATATTTATATATTTATATGATTTGTTGGCGGTTTTACACTGTTGAAGATTAACGCATTAATCTAATTATGTACGTAAGTACGTACGGAATTATGATTTGTTGGCGGTTTTACACTGTTGAAGATTAACGCATTACTCTAATTATGTACGTAAGTACGTACGGAATTATGATTTGTTGGCGGTTTTACACTGTTGAAGATTAACGCATTAATCTAATTATGTACGTAAGTACGTACGGAGTTATGCTTTATTTACATTTGTACGTATCGGAAGATATCAATATGTGACATCTATAATAACTGACATCTTCAATAACGACACACGTCACTTAAGAACGTTCAATATGTATAAGCCTTCTTTCTAAAATATAAATTTTGTCAATAATTAGGTTGATTCTACCAAGACTTCTACAATATATTGATGTTAGTTAAGCTACTTATCCTCGAGGCCTTATTCATTATTGAATCTAAGAATTTATATATCATCGTATTTTAGACATATTAATAATTATTTTGGGAAAGAATTATCACATATTTGCAGCAGATATATTTTAAATTCATTGAAAGTGAAAAAAATTTCACGTTAAAATTTATTAAAAGTAAAAAAAAAATTCGCGTTCAAACGCTTGTTGTACAGATCCGATATTGATAGCGGGTCAGGACACTAATTGTGTTACGAGTGATCCGATAACGATAACTAATGTGAATGATAAATCGACAAAATTTGTTTTGCTGTATGAATGGATCTTAAATTTACTGGCAAATTATCTAATAACTGGTTTTCGTTAATAATATTTCTGTGGTACTATAAACTCTGGACACGAAGCTGCTAAACACATGCTTTATTTTGCAAAAGTACTGTACCTGGCACTTGCAGACCTTAATAGGAATCTTGGAGAAATATTGAAATTTTAGGTAACAATAAATATTCGTCTTAGAATTTTCTGTATCATTTTCACTCGTGTGAATTTATATAATATGATGCCAAGGAAAACCCTTAAATCTCATAGAAATTTCTTTTTTCCATCATTTGTACAAAGGCTGAAAACATTACGTATTATATTGTTAAAGAATGTTCTGTATAAGCAACAACACATGCTTGTGAAACCAAGTTTTGTAATCGAATTCTTTCTAAGAATTCTCCTTTTTTAAATTTGAAAATCGTACAATCCGTAAAATCCTTTGGAACATGCAAATCCTTATAGACGATTATTAAAGTTGAAAGAAAGTCGCTAGTAGGTAAGTCCTTTCTACAAAGCATACGAGAGCGGGTTTATATAGGTATTGCGGGTAGTTATTGATGTGTAATGAATTTTAAGGTTATCGATCTACATAGTATTTTAGGATGGTTGGTCGATCTGGAATTTTAATACCGAAATTTAGTGTACAAATTTGGTCGACGGCGCACTTGCAGTTGCAATATAACTGAATTTTGAGTTATTGTGGGTCTTTATTTATAATAAGCTTATGTATGCAGTACGTATCTACTTTCTTATTAGAATTGAAGCAGAAAGTGTTATTCTCTTTATTAGCTCACACATTATATTTATATATTTTTACTTTCAAGGGTTTCAAAACAAATCCTGGGTTCCAAACTCTCGACGAAGGCCTTGAACCCAGATCTAGGGTTGGGAACTGGGTTTCGAACCCGTACACAGCCTTTACTAACGAAAAGAAAAATAACCGCGAAAGAAAATAACAGCGTAAAAAAAAAATAACTAGTAAAAGAAAAATAATAGAGACAGAAAAATAATCGAGAAAGAAAAATAATAGAGAAAGAAAAATAACAGTGTAAGAAAAATAACAGTGTAAGAAAAATAACAGCGAAAGGAAAATAACAACGAAAGAAAAATATTACTATAAGAAATTCTAGCCAACTAAAAAATTTTTTCGCAACATTATTATTATTATTTGTTATTGCTGAAATCGTTGAAATTCCTGCATCCACCATATACAATCGGCTCTCTCTAAGTGCATATTCTCTAAGTGCAGGCCATATTAAATTCTCTTTAATACAGTATACAGGTTTAGATTCAGTCCCAAGCAATATGAGATCATATCAGCAATATCAGATATTTCAGTTATCATTGCATATGTAAAATTATGATAGAGAGCTCATGACATAATCTAGAGCTTTAATTGCCGTAACCATAGTTACTCGAACCAAGTCTCTATTCTTGGATCATAGGCTAGGAAAATCTCCGTTTTGCTTTTTTTTACAAATAGAAAATTTTCTAGTCAATTACTTATGAGGATTTGGTGCAGTATCTGAAATTGGGTTGCGGAGCTTGCGGACCGCAAATGATTTATAAATTTCCGCAACTAAAATCCGAAATGTATATGCTGGTTCCGCAAATAAATTTGTGAATTTGCAAATAGAAATGTTCGAAATTGCATATAAATACATTCATATGCACAACTAAATCCATATAATCCGCAAGTAATTTAGTTGCAGCCCGCAACTAAATTAAAAATGAATTTCAGACACTGATTTGGTGTATTTGCAATAATACTGTATTCGATCATTATATCATGATAACTAGGTATCAAAAAAATTTTTTATTCTAGTGTAGTATTTGTGGTTCTACTAGTTAGCTATTGTTGTATAACTAATGATATTGTTCACGTGGATTCATGAATATTCATGGCATCGAGGTCACTGCCTAATCAATATATTACACTAATACTAATCAATATATTACACGTACCACTAATTAGGATCGTGACTGGTAAATTATATAATTTTAAATAATTTATTACGTAGATAAATACAGTATAACGATAAATTAATAATAAAAGTTTCGCTTTAAAAGTGTAATTAATTATACACGCTTTACATTCGAATTTGTGATGTTACAGTAAAAACAATAACATTATATATATTATTATATATCGATGTAACTTTTTTGCAAAGTGCATATTAATTAAAAGTTCAATCATATAAAAGTTTTTAAAGTTTCTCTCACATCATACCTTCTTTTTTTCAACTCATTATTTTATCCTTTTGACTCATAAGCTTTTCATACTCAAGCCTTTCTTGTTCTTAAATATTAATGGATTCACTTGCAATTAAAGTTTTCAAATTTTTAATAAAGGAGGTTTAATTAGAATGCTTGTCTTTGCTTCTAAATTCATTCGTTAGTATACTGTATATTCATTTACAAAAAATAATATACTATATAAACTGGTTTTTTTAACGGGTTCAGTAGTGGTAGTGATTAATCTCAATAAGTTTCTGTTGCATTCATTTTTTTTAATTTGTGTAACAAGGCTAATTTTATTAACATGTTCGTATATTAATTCACTGAGTCGGAATTTTAAAAATTGAAGTAGCAACTTTTAAACTCCTACTTATTTTCAAAATAAGTTAATCATGAAATCCCTATCAGTGTTGTCACGGGACAGCTCTGGACAAATTGTGAACAATTGTGGACAATTTTTGACAAAAAAACAAATCCAAATTACTCCAAAATTTATTAAGATAACCTATTTAATCATTTAAGTAAAAATATTCAGAACTACAAAAATATATAATCACATCTTTTTTAAATTATTTATTAAAATTTCAAACCTAAATATTCTTTGGACAATTGTGGACACTGAGGGGTTTCAGAATTAAAAAAAAATAGCGTATTTCGAAAATAAGTAGGAGCTTAAAAAATCTTATTTGTATATCAAAATTTTGAAATCGGAAAATGAAATGGGAGTGTTTAGAGACTCCCATTTAACGAAATAAATAAACTTTTCAACGACAAAAATCATTATTACAAATTTATCGGAAAATGAAATAAAATCAGTACATCGCTCATTTGAAAATAAATACGTTATCTATTGCTGTCAAAATTAGATTTCCGCACGTTAATTCTGAAACCCCTCACTGTGGGGATCCCTAATTTCTCCCCCAGTTCTGATTGGACATTTGCAAATGCTATCTCTGATTGGACAAAGTAGACTACGCCACACTTCGTCTACAAATCAAATTTAAGATCAGGTGTAACAAAATTTTAAAAAAAAAATCGAAGTTTTTCAAAAATCGGCAGTAACTTAAAATTTTAATTACAAAACTGCCTTTCGTGTTCTAACAAAAAAAATTCCTTGCAAAATTTAGTATAGAATATGTTTTATTAGACCTTTATACTGCTTCAACGATACTTTTATTATTTGATCGAAAGGCAGGATTTTTCTTCGTCCAATAGGAAGTGGGGGAGAAATTAGTAAACCCCTCACTGTGGACGTTTGGACAAAAAAAGTATTGGACATAGTAGACGTAACAACACCGTCCCCCCTATTATTACAAATTATTGGAAATGAAATAAAGTTTATACGTCATTCATTAGAAAATGAACACTATTTATTTCTGTTGACATTTGAAACCCTACTTATTAACGTTAATTGCGGCACAATTGTTAGCCTTAGGCCAAATTCAGGTAGAAATTCCGAATACGTTCTTTCTACGGCATTCGTACGTACGTACCTGTTTTTAAATAAGCATCGTACACCCCACATACCAGACTGATCAGGTTACTGATATTAATATTATCTGATACAAAGTCGATCCACTATGCATACCGGGTTTTGAGAGTAGATTGTATATATTAATATTAATATAGGATAAATTTTTACTATGCATGCATATGACTTTCATAAGTATCCGATCAAAAGGCCGATTACAATTGTGATTTAGTACATAAAAGATTATATAATTTTATATTCCAATTGATAGTTCTATTATTTTTCAATATGCCAAAGATTAGCAATAATCAATTCATAAAAGTTTTATAAATTTATTTGATATGCTTAATTTCTGCCAGTGTATACTAGATTGCTTCTAATAAATTGGCAAAACACTTGATTCCAAATGTTTATATTAAAGTTAAGCTTCTAAAAAATAGTCTAATAAGCTTTGATTATGAAATTTCAATATGTTAATTTGAATAAAAATTTCTATTTAAAAAATAATATAAAAACTTTAATATAGTCTGACTTCTCTAAGTGCACGCCCTTGGAATCACACTTTAATGTGCATTTAGAGAATAATAAGAAAAGGTGCATTTATAGAGGTCAAGTACAGTGTTTGCCTATGATCTGTTATGACCTATTGGTCAATTATAGGTTATGACCTTATGACCTGTTATGACTTATAAAATTACTAATACGTTATGACCACCTTGGTCATGTAATGTTGGATATGACCTAAAATGGCCGACACTAGTCAAGCATATATTTGGACCAGAATTTGTGCGTGCATTTAGAGAGAGGGTGCACTTATAGAGGGCGCACTTATAGAGGATGCAATTATAGAGGGTACACTTAGAGGGGTCTGACTGTAACAATACTTTATCAATATGAATTAAATAGTTAGTCAAACCAAATTCCTATTATGCTTTATTTTCTCTTTTCTTATTATTCTTATTTTTACTTTTATTCTGTTAGATTTATTTATAAAAATATCAGTTTTCGGATTTTTTTTGAACAGAGTTTAGATTAGGATAAGGGAGAAAAAATCCCCAAGATTTCATTATATTTTGATTCTGTAGTATTATCTCTAATAGCATACTATAACTAGTAGTTTTGTAATATGATATCAAACTTCTCACTTCTCATTTTCTTTTTGGCTAATCGGAATTTGGCATTATTCGGTCCATCAATTTGTTAGTTATACTATAATAAACTGCTAGAAACAATGCTATAAAATCGAAATATAACAAGGAGTTATAAGATTCTAATTTTAGACAAGTTGATTGAATTTATTCACAAAAAAGTTTTTAAATTTTTAGATTTCTTGACCACAGTAATTTGAAAAGTACATTTTCGGAGGATTCCAAAGCGAACAAAAAAGGCATTTATTGCATCTTCATTTGGAGATGAGACATTGCATTAAAACGAATAGAAATTATTATTTATTAAATTTCAAAAGTAAACAATACTGTATAATTCCGTTGAAAGTAATAATATTTTTAATCAGCAACTTTTTGTAACAACTAGATTAGTTTATATCGATTGTATCGATTATATTGAATTTATTAAACCATCCTAAGTGATCAATCACACATACTGTACCAAAAATTGAATAATATGCCATTATCCTAAGCAAATTTCTATCAATAAAAAAATACTTTAAATTTGAAATAATGAAAAAAATAAAGGTTTATCTTTAAAATTCTAAACCGTTAAAGATCTAAGCATCCCTTTTTGTATGAAAACCTTTGTTTAAAAAAGTATTTATATCATTCTGTAATACTCAAGTCTTTCAATCCGCTATCTGTTAAATAATTATGATTAATATTGAAAAATAAAACAAGGAAATAGTTGCTATTTATTATAAAGTAATATAATTACCTTGGCAAAGATGCAGTGAATTTAATCAATTTACTGCCATAAATGTTATCAGGGTGTGTTTGTAGATTTGTGCTTTTAATAATTTCACTTTTATAAGTATCATCAGGATATGATTGTATATGTGTGTTATTAATATTTTTTAATATTTCATCTGACTTATTTAATTCTAATAAAATATTTTCATCATTTTGCCATTCTACAAGGACTTTACAAATTTCTATTGCTGATGGGCGGTTTATTGGATCTCTTTCCCAACATTTCTTCATTAGATTTACATAACATTGTGGTGTGTTCTCAATAACTACCGGTCTCAAATCATTATGACATATTTCTATTTGAAGTTGTATTTCAAATTCTTGATTATAAGATGCAGAATTTCCATACAAAATTTCCCACATAATTATTCCAAGCGAATAAATATCTGATGCTGTTGTATATTGTCTTTTGTCTAAAACTTCCGGTGCTATATATGGTAAAATTCCGTAAACTCCAAGGCGTTCTGACTTTAATGCTATGCACGTTGACATCGCAAGTCCTAAGTCTGCAATATATGCAGCATAGCGAACTTTATTGTGATTGGCTGATTTTTGTAGATCATCTGGTCATACTAAAGTATTATTAAAGTAA
>CAJVPZ010001075.1:0-15695 GCA_910592135.1 Racocetra fulgida | reverse complement strand
TTTTATTTAATTATTTTAATTTTTTATAAAAGTAAATCAGAGCTAAAAAAGTGCAAAAACGCAGGCAAATTTGCCTGTGTTCTATTACAATTTAAGGGATACTTACAACTCAACTACAAATATTATCTATTTAAACTCTTTATAATATAATACTGCTTTTATTACTAATATATTTCTGTTATATTTGTTAGTCAAGAAGTTTTGAATTAAACTAATTTATCCTCAAGGCATTATTATTAGAGTTTTCATACTTATAATCTAGCTAATCGATACTTTAATAACTTATGATGAGCCAAGGACAAGTACTTGCAACCTTTTTTAGTCTTATTTAGTTTTTTAGTTTCTTAGATAATAATTCTTTATATAATATTGTCAAAGATTTGTATTACCTTTCTATTCAGATCTTATCAAGTAGGCTTTTGTATCCTTTAATTTATCAGTTTATACAACTTCTTTACTTAGATTTTATATAACTTATATATTATACTATTGTTTTAAAATCTTTCAATACAAGCTAGTATAAACATATTACAAAATACAGACTTAATAGAATATAGTCTTCTATAATGCATTCTAAAAATTCAAACTTTATTACCAATAAAATTCAAACTTTTGTCTTGTTACTTGAGAGTATAACAACTTACTAACTATACTAAGTTGTTATATCCTCTTTACAACTGCCTATATAGTTATTTAAAATATATTTTATTTAAATTTATACAATTTCTTAAAACATCTATGAATTTTTTTTTTTTTAATGTTAAGGTGACCACTTTGAGGTCTGGCACGTTTTATTAAACTTTGGATCAAATGTCAGAGCAGCCACAGGGCTACTTCTGACTTTGTTACATTAATGAGGATACATACTAGCCATATATACAACTTTTGGTTATCTATTTATGCATATGTAACCCATATGAACTACACTAGATTTTGTACCTGTAACCCACAATTACTTGAGTTACCCAATTAAATCCTCTGATCAACAGTGCTGTCAGGATATTCTCCCCAAAGAGGAAACTGCCGCTAAGGCCCCTTAGGACTACTTTATCCTCGTGATAAACCTACTAGAGCGGTCCATATCCCACATATGTATCACCTAGATTTTCAGTAACTTATGCCTAGGCCACGGCCAAGTACTTGCGGCTTTTTACCTCTGCTACCATTACCTACTCTGTGCCCTTGCAAAGTTCATCCAAACTCTAGCACCCACTTTACGGACTATCAACAATACTTTAATGCCAACTGTTGGTGCCCCAAACTTTCAATCCAAATGGCCCAGGAGGGACTAGTAGGCGTCATCTGGTATTCTGAATGAATCCTTTTTTCTCTGGCTGATCCAGTGGCCTGGTTGGTGTAGTGCTTGCCAAATACTCGATCCTTGTTTAGTTTGTCTTCAGTGTTTGGTTCCCAGATGATAATCATTTGCATAATGCCATCAAAGATCTGTGCTACCTTTCTACTTGGGACTTCCCAAGCGGCTTTCATATTCCCTGATCCCTTGAATTTATTTGGCTGCTTCACTTGGGTTTTGTGTAACTTATGCGTCACACTATGTTTCACAACCTCCCAATACGAGTTGGTAATACCAAAGTCACAGGTGCTTACTCAATCGATATGTCATACAGTTTTACTGTTACACATTTCTGCAAATTCGAATTTCATTGCCAGTGGGATTCGAACTCTTGTCCTGCCGCTTGGGAGTGCTACAACTTACCAACTACACTAAGTCACCACATCCTACATCTATGAATTTAAATATACTAGGAATCGGGAACTGATATAAGTCCGGAGCATTATAAATAGCTTTGAAGTAATTTTGTTAGTAAACTGTTATGTTCTTAAAAAGTACTCTAAAGTGTATAAATAAGTTATCCGGACAATTAATTTAAACTAGCCAATCATATGAATAACTTACCATGAGTCTGTATTACCGTATTTACCATATTTATCAGTTTTGTTGTTCAAAACAGTTATGCAATCACGCGTCATGCGTGCGGACAGACAAAAAATTTCCAAATTACGATATTGAAATATTTGTTTATGTTAATTATGTTGATGCATCAAAAAAGAATTTTTCATGATCGAAACGCATCAAAAACGTAACTTTTGTATCACTTAATGTGTAAAAATTGAGCGTCCGTCGCTACGCTTTGGACAATTAAATTTAAACTGTATTTAATAATATTTATTAAATTACAAGTTCTAGTCTTTACAAATTATAATTCTATATTGTTATTAAGTTATAGCAAATTAATAACAGAGTGTGATAATCTAATATAGTTAATAGATTGTCACTCTCAAGCAGCAAAACAAGAGTTTAAATTCTGCTAATAATAAAGTTTAAATTTACAGAATGTGTTATAGCAGACTGTATATAATTTAATAGGTTAGAACCTGTAACTTTGATCATATCAACTTGTATTGCAAGGTTATAAAACAATAGTATAATATATGAGTTATATAAAATCTAAGTAAAGCAGCTAAATAAATCTGAGAGTTTAGGATATACAAAAACCTGCTTGGCAAGTTTTGAATAAATATATAGTATAAATTTTAATAAAAATTATTAACAGAAATCAAGCACTAGTAGTAAATTGAATAAAAGCTAAATATTTGGCAAGGTACTACACCAACCAGGCTGCCAAACAAACTGAAAAAAAGGGTTAATTAGAATATTAGAGATGCCTAATAATTCATCTCAAGCTATCTGAATTAGAAGTTTAAAATGCTATTAGACATGCCAAAAGTAGAGTTAATAGTTTGTAAAGTATATACTGAGATTTGGATAAACTTTACATAGATAGAAGTAAGTAATAGTAATAAAAGTAAAAAGCTGTAAGTACTTGTTGTTAAATTTAGTGTAAGTTACTAAAGTTTAGATTAGCTAGATTGTGAATACAAAAGGCTCTAACAAGTTTACCTTAAGAATAAAGGGCTTTCTATAGGGCTTGCTTTAAAGTTCTAAGCTGGTATCTAAAAATAAAGAGTACTAGTACTCTCACTTAGAAAAGTAATGTATATAAGTGTAGAAGATTTAAATAAATAACCCCTTAGTTGAGTTATAGATATAGTATCTAGTATAAAGCCTATAGTATACTATCTATATGTGAACTACTTAAATAGACAGCCAAAAGTTGTACATGTAACTAGTTATACTCTCCGAATATGTATATATATAGTGTATACCATACTGTAAAAGCAACATATAATTAAATATAAGAAATATGACCAGGAGGTCATCTTAGCATTAATAAAAACAGCAAATTAATAAATGTAGCTTCATTTTACTAGTAGATTTATAAAACCAGTTTCACATTGTAGTAAAGATCTGTTGAAAGGCTCTTTCTGTAAATAAATTTTGAAAATATTTTTTAAAAATCATTTTAGCAAATTTGCGATGCAATCATTTATTTTAAATTAAATGGTAGTGCATATATTCAATAAACTAAAAAATTTTAATTCAAAATCCAAATCATAAAATTTACTACATATAGACAATACTTTGTCTAATACTAATTCTAACCCTAATTTGGTTTCATGTTACACCTATTCTTCTAATTTTATTGGCTAGTCTATGAAAATGTAAAAAATTTAAAATTAAACTTTTCAATACAAGTTTCTATAATGATTTTATAAAGTTCTGTGTATATCTTTAGCTAACTCAGAAATGCCGGGCACAGGGTCGCTTTCTGCAATCTTAATAATATCTAAACACTGGTTTCTAACTGCAGGCAAAGATAAATGTGTATCTGTTGAAGAGAAAGAATTAAATTACTTGGTGTTTGACATGAACTGCGCATAAAAAGAAATATTTTCTCACCTTTAACTTTCTCACTAACTTTTTTGAAACTTTCTAAACTTGCCGTACGGATTGCAACGTATTTTGCATCTTGCAGTCCGTTCTTTAATCCGTTGAAGATAGAAAGCAAAGTTCCTTCATCCAATACCAATGTTTTATCATTCTCTGTAAGATCTAATTTATCAATATATTTATCGAGAGATGCAAGAACACCAAGACGAACATTCCATATATTTTTACTTGATTCCAAAGAAGCGGCAAATACGAGACCAAGTTCTTTTGAATGCAATGCTATACAGACATATATGTACATACCAATTCGTTAACATTATTTGAGGTATATTAGTGTTCAATTCATTTTATACATACCTTGAATTTCCTTTTGTCTAGGCCATACTAAACCAAGACATTTCATCGCACTTGCTTTAACTAAGAAGAATAATGGTTGTTGATTGGCGTCATCTTCGTCCATTTCATTAGGATCTTGTTCACCAGTTGCCAATTCAATTAAAAACTCTTTTACATCTGTGTAAAGATCCAAGATATCAATATAAGAATCTGCAAATCTTCCTAGATTGTCAATACAATGGCGTTTATATAGTTTGTTTGTTTTTTTGCTTTCACGTACGAGGATCTTATATGAACATGTAAAAAATGCAATATTTTAGTTCTAAAAAATTTCAATTGAAAAATAAATTAACAAAATTCTCTCACTTTTGAAATATCATTCAATTGTACGCGTGTATTATCATCATCAAAATATTCTTTACACGAAATAGAAGCTGTTACAAGTGCTTCAACAAGTGCCTCTTTTCCGACCCATGTCCTTCCCGATAAACCATTCATTAACAATGGAATAACTTGCGTCATATAAGGCAATAAGCTTTTTTCTAAAATTGGCATTAAAAAAATTCACATCAGGAAATATTATAATTTTAAAACTTTTTAAAATATTCTTATACTACCTATTATTTTAGCAACATCTGCAATTGTCGCCGCAGCTTGGCGTTTAGTTTGCCATGAAGGTGATTCCAACAAAGTCGATAAAAGATCTATTAATTCTTTAAGATACAATTTAATGGCACTAGTAGAGCCTAAATTAATACAAAATACAAAAAAGATGCATGAATTACAAAATAATCAACCATTTATTATTATTTATTATGAGTTTATTGTACCAGCAGTATTCTCGTCCCATACTTCATTCCAGACATTCTTAATTCCTGTATCGGAATCATGTAAGCCATAATAAGCAAGTGGTAATATTTCCACATATATCCGCTTTAGCTCGTCCGACGCATGTCTAGAAATCTCCAGAGCAGTTATACCTGAAATAGAACGTATTTCCTGTTCTATAATTGGAGGATCAAAAAAAAAAAAACATCAAAATCAATCTAATTATATAATTAGAAATGGATTAACTTTTCATACCATTATTTTCGCAGTAAACTTTCTTTAAATGTCCAATTAATCTAATTAAAGTATTATCCGATGATAAATGGGCAACATATCCAACAGCAACGGCGTATGACTTTCTGACTGCAGGTGACGTATCAAGAATAGCACCACTTAAGGCTTTCATTATAGTATCTGCGTGTGGTTTTAATATTGATGCTTTTTTGAAACACAATGATACCAAGAATCTTGCACAACCAGCCTGAAATTAAAATATACGCTAAGAAAAAGAATATTGCATGAGCAAAAGAGTTAAGCAATATTAAAATTATTTAGATCACCTTCGTTGGCAGACCGACACCTTTACGAACAAGTTGTAATAGCTTGGGTGTTAAATTTACCATAACACTTTCATCAATATAATCAATACATGACTCTATACCCTCCATCATTGGAGACATTTTTGCAGCAGATAATCGAGAGTTCTCAAGCTAATCATGCAAATAAAATATAAATTGCTTGTAGACTTTCATTAATTTCAATATTATACAATACTACCTACCTGTTCTTGAGTAACATCATATTTTTCAACATGGAAGCTAAGATAATCTAACAAATATAATAGTGGTATATAGTATTTAACATTGTCAAAATATTTCAATAAGAACACTATAAATATGTACATACTCATAACCTGTGGCTCCATACTAGATAATCCTTCTAACAAAGTTCCAACAATATTTGTGATATGTGACTTTAATAGAGTCCTGGCTGATTTGCAGATCTTAAGGATGGTTCTTAGAGAAAATTTGCGCACATCTTCCGAATCAGATAACAAGCCTTTCGTCAACAGAAATGGCATTATAATATTCATTATTTTTTGACCATCATCAATGGATACATTATCAGGATCACAGTATTTCACAGTAATCTTTGTAAGCGCACGACATGTTTTAAAAGCAGCAACACGTACACTTTCCTTTAAATTGTAGACATATAAATCATAATTATTACTTAGAACTATAGAAATAGTGATGGCCTTAAAGTGATACTTGCTTTAATATCATCCAAAACCCTGAAGCACATGGTCCATAAATCTTGTAGGTATTGCTCAAGTGCCTGAATTGACTGACCTTGCAAAAGATCTGCCAATGCATTGGCGCTAAAGTATTTTAAATGTTAGTAATACCCCCACGGATAAATATCAAAAAAATTTGTTATTTAAAATACATAAATACACCTGGATTCTCTTGTTCTCCACAAACGATCTCCAAGACCCTTAAGTAAATCTTTGACAATTACATCAAAGTATTCTTCGATTGCTTTTTTAGGTTCTTTTACTAAAGCTTTCCAAATACTACTCATAGCATCATTTACTTTGGGATTAGGATCATATTGAAATCGATATAATCGAGGTATTAAATCTTTCAAATAAGGTTCTAATTCCTTCTCTGCTTTTGCAATGATAAACGAAAATCCAAATGCAGCACCCTTCCGTGATTGCCACATAGCATTATAACTAGCTAATTGCATGAATTTATATACTAATTCTGGTTGATTCATATCTGATGCAAGAGATAGGATAGATTGATAAGTGGAAATGGCAGACCCATCAGGTGTCTGACCAAGAGTATTTGAATCAAAAAGTTGAGTATCAGCATTAATAGTCTCTTTCTGACGCTTCCCTTCACTAAGCATATCAACAAGAGAATCGACAAGTTGTTTTCTCATATTTTCATCACCCAATTCATATACAAGTCCTATGCCCTTTGAGGCAACTTCTTGAGTAAATTCTATATTAAAATAATAACTATGATTACACTTATTTTTTTTACTTGGAAAATGATAATATCTAACTTGAACAAATTAATCAAGTTACCATCACGATCAGCCAAAAGCACGGAAAATGCAGAATGAATCTTTGGCAGAGAGGTCTAACGATTAAAATACAAAATTTTTATCAACACATCATATCAATTATTTATAAGAAACTTTAATAACGTTAAACACCTCACCTTAATAATTTCATGCTTGGAACAAAACTTGACCATGCATAGCATCCACACGCATACGGCTTTTTTAACGGCGGCCTTACCAGACGGTAATAAATCGGAAAATATCTTGTTTAAAATCCCATTGATAATTGAATAGTCAACAGAAATCGGTGGAGGAGAAGAATCTGCAATATCTAAATATTGATTTAACGCTAAACTTTCCCATCCTGTTGTGACATATGTAATTGCTTCTCCTACAGTAAAATGTACTTCGACTTGCTTGTTAAGAGTAGAAGATAAATAATAGAATAAAGATAACACTTTTTCGGTATATTCCGAATTTCCCAAAGCAATATGACCGAGAGCTGCGATAGCTGTTTCCTGCGTCTATTGTAAATGTCGATTATAAATAATTCTAGAATGTTTCGAATATCTTTAACAGGTAACAAACCTTGACATCTTTGGTGGTTTTCGCAATAGTAATTAATTTCTCCAAGATCTTAGTTAAATTGTAGCTGTATGAAGACGAGTCATCATCTTTTCCTTTACCCTTATCATAATTCTCAAATAAAAGTGATGTATAGCGACAAGTTTCACCTAATGCTTTAGATGCGTTAATTACGCTTGAATTCTTTGTTGAATTTAAATCTTCGGAAATGATTTCCATTATTTCGGATAGAAGATTTGCTGGTACGATGGATTGATATGTAGAAGGATATCGATAAGTTAAACGGCCAATTATGTATCCCAATGCTAGAATACTTCCATCATGGTGTTCAACCTTGGTCTTTATCATAAACAAATTAGCTAAATTTATTGTTAAAAAATATGGTCAAATTATTAACGTTTACCTGTTTCGACTGGTCCTTGCCGACAGCAATAAGCTCTTTAATCAATTCTTGAATAGATGAAATCCTCGCTGGATCACTTTTCAATTCACTTGTACTTATGATTCCTAATAAATGTGCCATTGAGTTACGTACCCCTAATTTAATTGCGCTCAAGAATGACTGTAATCGAGTAATAAAAATACATATATATACACATATATATATATTAACAATCAATTAAAAGTTCTTACTAAATAATTCAAATCAAAATGATGAATAATGATATATAACCTTGAACCAATTTATTTTGCTTTCATAAGACCGTGACAAAGATGATGGTCCCAACGAAATAAGTTCTAAAAGACATGAAGAAGCCATGAACTGCAGTGATGTATCTAAAATAAAGTCAGATTTAAAACTTATAAATGTATATGAGCATAAGGTATAGAATAAGTTTACTTGCCAATCATGCCTTCAGTCTTCAAACTCTTTTCGATTAAACGAAGGTAAATGTGTAATCCACCTTGAGGCTCATCAATATCCATAGCGTCTTGAGATTCTTGATCAGCCAATAATTGATCCTTTATCCAAGCTTTCGCTAATGTTCGAGTGTTGGGGTCAAACAACTTGATTTCTCCATCTAATTCATCGGATAAATCATCAATTAAGGCAGTTGGGTCTGCATTGATAATCATCAAATGTCTCAAGAATCGTAATATATTAATATATACATCAGAGCGATAGCCCATAATATATATTTGACCAGTAGATTGGCTAGTTTGTAAGACATCGATTAAATGTTGAGTACGTTGGGTTGATTTTGCATCAATGAAATTAACCATTTTAGAGAAAGAAGGAATTTTAATTTCTTCATCCGGTTCATTTGGATACAACTTGGGAGCCCTTGGATCTGGAAATGCCAAATTACGTAAAGCCATTTCTCGAATTTCTAGTTTTTCATCAGCTGAGGCGAGAAGACAGATATATCGAGAAGGAATGTGAGAGAATGGAAAAAGAGAAACTGCATATTTTACTGCACAATATCGAGCTTGATGTAACGGCTAAAGGATATAACGTTATAAATTTTTAACTTAATAAATGTAGAATTCTCAAAAAAAAAAAAAATTAGACTCAAACAAATCCAGATTTAAATTTTAAATTTGACTAGTAGATTGTCAATTAAAATTAAATATTTGTAAAATGAGTAATAATTTGAGTTACAGACCCGTATTACGAACCTTATTAATATTTTCCTCTAAAATGTTTTCGATCATATTGATTGTGTTCACATCCGCCCATTGATCAATGTTTCGATATGCCTCAACCATATTTGACAATGCATCTTGTACTGATACACGAATATTATTACTCTTTGTGGACAAAGCCGAGAAAAGCTTATTAAGTATGGAAAAATCTTGGCGAAAGATATCTGGCACTTAAAAGGATGAAAAGTTAACATCCCATTTATTCTATGAATAAAATACGTACGCATATACTGAAAAATCATTTCTACCTCGTTTGGCCAACAAGCTAATAGATATATATGAAAATCCTATTAAAGTCTCTTTATCTCCTTTGATATTTTCATTATCTACATTTTGAAATTATTATAATCAATATAATTTAGACAAAAATACTATCAAAGCAATAATATGACTACATTGGCATAGTCAAATTAATTATATCACCTTCATTAATGATCTTTAAGAGACCAGATAAAAGCACTTGTGCAATTTGTTTTAATAATGCAGTTTCAGCCTGAGATACGCATATAATATATGCATCATTAGTCTATATACTTTATTTCTAATTTGATTTAAATCTTAAAATGAAATGTATATTGACCATTCTAGCAATCCATTGAACAAATAGCATTCCTTGATTCTGCAATTTGGAATTAGTTGTGGGACCTAAAATGAATAAAACATAATATTAGTTCATAGTAAGTTAAATCTGTGAACATTATACATACCATACAAACAATCAAATGCAACTTGTAACATAGATGGAAATGTATTTGTTGCTAACTTAGATCTACAAAGATAACCTATTATTTTAAGTTTAAGGGCAGGTGATGCTGGTTGTTGTGATGTTTCTTGTTGAGCTTTAAAAACAAATATATAAAGTATAGTATATAAAGAAGAAATCATTTGCATATGAGCTTAAAAAAAAATAAACTTAAATAAAAAATATAAATAATAAATACTTGATGCTGCAGCTCCCTGATTAACAGTGCCTTGATATAGAAAATATAACCTTTTAACCACCTAAAAGTAATTATATTTTGCAGAATGTAAAAAATATAACATGAAGATAACATATTAAATAATTTATAATAATGCTTGCATACTCCTATATTTTCCACATCAGGTCTTTTCATTTTCTTAATCCCATCTTCACCTCCATCAACAATTTCATTCACAGAATCACAAGAAGCTACCAAAAGGATCAAAAATTTAGCCAAATGAATTTCTTCAGGCAATGAATCTGGTAGTACTACTGTTGAATTGATGAATCTAAGAATCCCCAACTATTTAGAAGAAAATGATTGTCAAAATTTTCCTTAATTTTGATAGGGATGCGCTTAAAAAAAAACCAAATTAAAACCTTGATAAGTTTGAGATCTGACATCCTCTCAGCCCATTGTATTTTTCCATCATTAGTAACAAATTTCACGGTTTTTATGCTCATACCCGGTGGTGGAAGTTGTGCCAAATTTTGAGATACTTCTTGCTGCCTTCAAGTAAGCATTAATGAGAACTATAGTATGCTATGCTAGTAACAAATAATAATAATAATTACCCAGAGCTAGAATCACCACCAGTCGGTTGTTGAAGTCGTGATTTTGGTTGTTGTGGTACATTATATAGAATAACATCCAAAAATGATGCTAGCAAAAACTTGGCATCATTTAGATTTTCTGCGAAATTAAAAGGATCTAATGATGAAGGAGAATCTGCAGGTTTTGACTTGAATTTTTGCAAGACCTGTAGTCGCAAAATTCATGTGAGAACTATAAACAAATTAAAAAATTAATAAATGTGTTTTACCGTAAGAATGATGTGAAATAAAGGTTGCTTTAGTGCTGGAGGTTTTGAGGCAATATTATTAATCAAATTCGGCAGATTAATAATTTTGTCCTATAAATGTTCAAAATAAGCATTTTAATATAAATTCATCGGATAAAAGATAATGCATTGATCAATACTTTATACCTCTTCTGTTAAACGGAAATAAGCCATTTCAAGATATAATATGGCAAAATTTTTAACAAATGCTGATTGAGTGACTTTGTCGGTACAAACGAGATCAAGAAGTGGATTCAACGGAAGTTTGATATCACTTTTTGACCGAGTTCGTTTATTTATATGAGTTAATACACTCATAACCTAAAATGTGTGATCAATCTAGCTTAGAATTATAATCTAGATATATTTGAATCCAACTCTTTATCTAACCTTGGTCCGTACAACTTCATGAGGGCTTGCCAACTTCAGAAGTATTGGACTCAAAAAGGCATTAAGGATTTTTTCTAGTTGAGCGTCAGTTTCAGCAAGCGCAAGTCGAAGTTCGACTTTTTCAAGTAATTCTGAAAAGTAAAGTTTTGCGTTAAGCTTATTATTGAAAGTTGATCGAGCTTATTACCAGAATTTGATTGAATATTTAAGCAAGTACCTATTTCTTCTTCAGCCATTGTCAAATCGCCTTTGAAGACAATTACAATTAATAAAAAACTAAGAATGCAGCGTTATGATTTATCAGCTATCGGTATTTAAATAATGATTACGTAATATGTACGTACGTACGTACGTACGTACGCACATACGTATCAGGTATGTATAATGCCGATTTTATGTTAAACTATGCCAAATTTGGGGAACCGTTAAAGCCAGGTTCGATCGCAAAATTTAATTACATTAAGGTTAGGGTTAGATTTGGGTTAAGGTTAGAAAACTCTTATATGTAAAATCATCTGCCCGACATTTTTTCTTCATGCTGTAATGTACCAAAGTGGGTTTTGACATTGGTTTCCATATTTTTTATTTTTGCTTCGTCGGGCAGATCCGTAAACAAAAATTCATGATTTTGATTGGTTGAAATCTCGTGATCGAACCTCTTTAACGGACCCACCCCCAGATTTGGGGGACGTCTAAAGGGCTAGGTTAGAGTTGGATTAGAGCCACTTTGGGTTAGAGTTAGAGTTGAATTAAAGGTATTCATATAGCCTTCCTAATATTTTTTATTAATACTATTTAAAAACTCAATAGAATAGAAGTTAGTAAAGTTAGTTTCTGTTTTATCAATACTATATATCTGCATTAAAATAATTGATTTGATTACTAGAAAATAGAGATATAATGGTAGTATGGATAATAGTTATATTAATATTTTTGAAAGCAAGGATTATATAATCTATTAAATAGTTAGAATTAGTAGTATTTAAAATAAGATTAGAATAGATGAAATTTTTTTTTTTTTTAACTTTGGCGATTTCGCCGGCGACTTAATTAGATATTAAATGACAATTTACATATATTAACTGTGCATGACCTAATTATAGAAATATGCGTACACTAACATAAGCCCCGACTTACCCGGCTACCTCTATAGAGCGCCCAGATATGGTTCACCTGCACTAGGCTGACTTTATGACCAGCCCCTCACTAACCACTTTGAACAGTGCTAGGAAACTGGTCATCAGACCTAGAAGCTTTTTCCAAACAAAGCTTTTGTACCAGTTCATATATGCCCCATTCATCTACTACCTAGATTTTCTAGTTTTCTACTATTATCATATCCAGTTATACTTATGTCCACACATCTCTCACCTTTTTGTTACTATACAACTCCCAAATTGGTAACTTTCAGGTTGTAGATCTTTATTATCTCCCAGTTTGGTGTGTCTGTTATTAGTTCCCTAAGGTATTTCAACATTTGTCTAAAATCCACAGAAAAATTCGTATCTCAAGTTAGAAACTGCTATCTAGTTAGGTTTCCACATGTCAGAGTTGGTATTATATTGTCAGATAAACCTTTTCACTTATCTGACCAGGTACTACTAACCTGTATCTCAAGCCAGCCTCTGTTGCCACCATTTTCTTTAAGTAGATGCCCAGGTTTATTTATTTTTATTATATAGCAACTTAGTACTACCAAATTTCTAGTTTATACTTTTTACTATAATGAAGAACCAGGACTTCTATTGTCTATACTTAGGACAATTCTGATTATACCCAGAAAGTTTAACTAACCTTAGTGATATCATATACAACCATATAGTACAAACTTCCAGCCAAGGTATATCATAGCACAGAACAATTCTGATTGTATTCAGAGAGTTATTCTGACTCCAGTGACATCATATTTTCTTGATTTCTATTTTTAGCATATGGTTATTACTTTAAGTTGATGTTTGCATTATTGTTGATATGTCTCTAAATCTTTTTCTGTCTATAAACTTCTATATAGATATGATTATTGCTCAATTTGATATCTTTATATATACAAAGAAGGTCAGCCTATTTTTATATTTTAACTTTATAGTAACTTTAGTTAGCTGTATTAGAAATACCTTTACTTTTAGTAAAGCTAATCTTTTATCACAGATTATATATGTATTTATTACTTTTTTCACTACTTCAACTTTGGTTATTAGTAACTACCCTTTCAAGCAAGTATCCATATCTTCAATCCAGGTAAGGACTAATTTGTGCAGTTTAGTGACTACCCTTTCAAGCAAGTATCTTACAAGTTGGATGTAGGGATGTTTATATTACCTAAACTAAAGATACAAAGATATTGGTGCTGCTCCTTTTCAAAGACTTACTTATACCATTACTATAATTAAAAGCTTCTATAATATTACAGTTATATATAGTATACTTACTCCACATCTGGGTCTTCTTTCAGGAATTTCTATTCTAGTTACATACTATACTTGAACTTAAGCACAAGGCTTTGTATTCAATTTGGTATCTGAAAGTTATAGAGACATCTTAATTTGTCTTTAGCCTGACTTAAACTATAAACCTTGTCTGTGGAGATTTAAGAGCTTAACTAATAAGCTACAGAGCTCAAATCTCAATAAATAAAATTAATTAAATTATGCAAATCTTATAATAATATATATAAATTATTAGAAAGTTTAATATAATTATATTTATTTATATTTTATTAAATACAATCTTTTTTAATTTGTAAAAGCCAATTAACAAAATTTTTAATTTTACTAAAATCTAAAGTATTTTTAGCTTGTTATAAATATATATTAGTTAATAATTTTATAATTTAAATATGATGCTACAAATATGATTATAATAAACTAGAGAATATTCTATAGAATAGATGGGCAATACAGTCAGATCTCACTAAATGCACATTGTTAGGACCAGCTTTAGAGTGTGCATTTAGGGAGGGTTGCAATTAAAGAACACTAATAAAATCACTATATGACTATTATCACATGATAAATATGTCTTTAATTGTCTAAAATAATGGATTTAATTGGTTGATAATTATATAGATACATTTATAGAGTGAGTTTTTATAAGTAGGCTAGACAATTAGCATGCATTTACAGAATAAAGAATGTGCATTTATCTATAAGTCCCACCATGGGCCAAGGCTAATATCATGCATTTAGAGGGTGCTGCATTTATAGAGGGTGCATTTAGAGAGGTCTGATTGTATAAGAAATAAGTTTTGCTAATAATTAGTAATCATTAATTTTTAATAGCAGAGTTGCGAAGTTTGCTGAGTTTGCTTACCTATTCTATAGAATATCCAAACTAGAATTAATAATATCTTCTCTTTATCTTTTTAGTATAATAAAAAATATTTATTAAAAATTACTATTAAATACAATTACTTTACTACCAAAAGATTGTTTTTTTTAAAGTGAGGTTTTGCTTTTATTTTGTATTAAGAATCTACTATGGTTTTTTTGGTCAAAGCCAAGTTACAAAAATTTTACAAGAATGAGACTCAGATTACCAGAAACTATCTAAATTAGAAATTCGATTTATCTGCAATCTAAATCTACTAGAGTAGTTAAAACTTATCTAGATTTAATAATATAAGATGTTATTGGTTGGTGTGCTATATTTAATCCATATAATAGTCTATAATAATATTTTTCTAATTGCTTTTCTAAGAGTAAACATGTGTTATTATCATGTTGTTGGTTAGATAATTCACAAGAGTAGCTGTATATATATAATATTCTGTAGTATATTGTGTTAGGATTAATTGGTCTATGAGAAGTTCTTGAACTTCAATTAGATCTGGGAGGTATATTATTTTGTTATTTCTATTCTGAAAGTTTAGTACAGTATAATATTCATATCTGGTTGTATATGTTTTGTAAAATTTGTATAAGCAGTTAGATAGTTGTCTTTGTTGCAATTTGGTTAGAGTTTGTATATTCTTTTATAAATTGTATAAGAGATATTAGAATAAATTTTTGAATAGTTATATATAGGTTAATAATGTTTTGTTGGTTATTAAGTGAGAAACATTGGTGATTTGTAAGTATATTTTGTAGTTCTTGTAGCTGAGTATTAGTGATATCTATGTTTGAGTAGTGAAAAAATTGTTGTATCCCTTAAACTGTATTCCAGGCAAATTTGCCTAGAAAATTTAATTATATTTAGTATTTTTTAAATAAAATAATAA
>CAJVPZ010001074.1:0-15703 GCA_910592135.1 Racocetra fulgida | reverse complement strand
TATATTAAAATTTAAAAAAAGTAGATCATAACAATATTTATGATAATTTTCCAGGCAAATTTGCCTGAAAAAGCCTACAGTTTAAGGGATAGGATAGGTTGCACAATGTTTGATGGGTTGGTAATTAACAAAAGTAAATTCAAAAGCCAATTTTCTAAAAAATGATATTTTTAACTTACTTTTGGCTTATAATTAAATATATAAATTTCATAAATTTTTATATACTTAATTATAAATGCAAGGCTAGTTAAAAAGACTGTTTTTGTGAAAATTTGCTTTGCAATAAATTTTCATAGAAAATTTTTTTGATAATTTTCAATTATGATTAGCTGATTTTGGAATCAAAACAAATCAGCCAATATGAAATACAAACAACAAGAAAAAGCAGTAAAGATTTGTTATAATAGCAAACTTTAATACAAATCTCAGTAATATTACTACAAACTAAACATCAAGCAAGAAAAAAACTCAAAAGAAAAAATTATAGAAGAAATAGAATTAAGAGGCTTGGTAGATATTTGCAAAAAATAGATCCAGAAGATAAAATAGCAACATGAAGTAACCAGAAGTCAAAATCCAGAAAAGATACAATATAGGCAAACAAAATCTGGACAAGAAACACACTATAAAAAAAGATAGCAGACATAGTATTTGTGATAAAAAGCAATTACAAAGCAGTAATATTTAAACTAGAAATAGGAATAGGCCTAAGAATAAGAAATCAGACAAGGATGAAATATCTGAAAAAAAGAAAATAAATATTGATATAGACAAAGCTGATAAAGAAGATTGGAAAAATTACAGAACCAAGCTCGAAGAGGAACTAAAAAGAAATATAAGAGGTACTGAAGACCAAAATAGAAAGACAACAAATATACAAACAAATGTAATAACTTATTAAGGAAGAATATGACAAGATGAAGAAAAATTTAACAGGCTAGATATAGATAGCATGTGGTATATAATTGAAGTATCAATAAGAGAAGCAGCACTCAGTACACTGCCTAAAAAAGAAAGATACCCAGAATTAAAGTTGGCATTAGAATATAGTGAAGCAGTAAGAAAATTACAACTTGAGACACAAACGCTTAGTAGATGATACAAAAAAGTAAAGAAGACAGAATACATAGGCTTGGTTAGAAAAGAAAAAGAGAAATTGTAGAGATATATATCAAAGACCAAAGCAAAATGGGATTTACTAAAGATAGCCGATTTAAAGAACTTCAAAAGCCTAGAGATATGATAAAAATCATATATAAAAGGTGGCAAACAGAAAGAAGAACAAAGGAAGAAGGAAAGATCAAAGATTTCATTGAGAAAAGATTTGAAATGGTGGTAAAGAATCAGAGAAAAATGATAGATAGTCTGTTAGAGAAGCCATATAGAAGCATAAGACTAGAAAAAGTACTCAGAAGCAAAAAGGATGAAGAACAAAAACTAGTAAATGAGCCTAAAGAAATATTGGAAGAGATAAGAGACCATTTTCAAAAACAATTTAGAACAAGAAACACAAAGGCCAAGAAACTATCAGGAAAGTAAAAAAAAATACAAACTAGTTAAAAACATTCAAAAAGAATGATATAAAAACCTAGCCAATAAGGTAACTAGTGAAGACTGGGCAGAAACTTTAGAACAGACGAAGAATTCCTCCACACCTGGCCTTACAGAAATTTCTTATCCACTTATTAAAAATACGAACGCATTTGCAAAAGGACTATTCAGAAAATTAGCAGACAAATGCTTTGAACTAAGAAAAATACCAAAGAAATGGAAAATTAGACTGTTATACCCAATTCTAAAAAGAGAAGATTGGAATCATAATCTCAACAATATACAGCCTATCTTGCTTCTAGAAACATTCAAAAAAACAGTAGAATGAGTACTTAACAACAGGCTAGAAAGAAGGTTAAAGAAGAAAGAAATCCTAAAAGGAAAGAATTATACTAGTCTACCAAAAAAAGGAACAGCAAGACCTATACAGATATTAAACAGCATAATAAAGAATACAAGAGAAAACAAAAAAGAACTCTGGGTTCTATTCCAAAACATATTGAAACTAGCTTTAAAAAGGATCAAGATACCCAGAAAACTCAAGACTTTATAATAAACTTGTACAAGAACAGAAAAATATAGATAATTACAAGGCACAGAAACTCAGAAAAGTTCTGAGCTGAGAATGGTATAGATCAAGAAGAAGTAATCTCTCCTCTAGTCTGAAGAATATTCTATAATTTGCTACTAACATATATACAAGAAGACAAAGAACCTGGTTACACTATAGAGGTAATATGGTCTAAAGATATAAGAAGAAATATAGTGGAGAAACAAAAACTGAGAGTGCCAATACTTTTATATGCAGACGATATAGCATATATTGCAAGAAATAAAAGAAGCTAGATAAAATTATAGATATAGTGAATGAGTTTTTTGAAATCAATAATATAAAAATAAATACGAAGAAGTCAGAGCTGATGATGCTTTTCTCAGCAAACTAGGAAATAGTGGATAATGGAATAAAATTTAGGCTAAAGAAAGAATTGGTAATCTAAAAGAAGCTAGAAGAACTAACAAGATATCTTAGAATTTGGATATCCGAAAAATAAAACAAAAGCATATGTACGAGATTATTAGAAAAGAAGTATATTTAATGATAAAGAGGCTAAAAAAAAAGAGAATATCTCTAGCACATATGCAGTATATTAATAACAGAGTACTGATATCTAGAATAGAATACAGAAATCAACTCTATATTCTCCCAAGAGAAGTTTGCAATAGACTACAGAGCCCAATCTTTATGTTAATAAAAAACAAGGCAAAGATAGTATATACAATGCTAAACACAACTATAGTATACTAAAACATAGTAAGAATAAGGACAATTTGAACCAACTAGCACACCATATTATGGAACTAACTGCAAGGTTAAACAACAAGCAAGACATAGGCAAAGCTATGTGGCTAAGAATTATGCAAGCATAACTGAATCTCAAAAACAGCAAATGTAAATGTATTCTAGATCTTAGTTTGCAGAAGATAGAGCAAATAGATATCAAAAACAATCTATACTACAAAATAGTTAGAGAAGTAAAGAAATTAAAAATCAGTATTAAGTTACCAGAAATGGAAAGAAATTTAAAAGTTATAGAAGATAGAACAGAAATAGTAAACATATTGGAAAGAAAACATAAACCAAGCTTCAAACAAGAAGAAATAATGAATGTCTTTATACTCAAACAATTACTAAGCAGAGAGGAAAACAAATTGCTTATATAGGATCAGACCAAGAAACTTAGAAGCTGTAGCAGCAAGAAAAGAAAAGCAAGATGGTTCTAGAAATTAGAGAAAACAGTACTAGAAAGTAAAATCGATAGAAAGATAAACCAAAATAATACAGAGGCCTAGAAAATTATAAATCAATTGAAGCAAAGCTGAGTACAATAAGCAATAACAAAAAAAGACAAGAATAGATTATTTATAAAGAAGAAAATAAAAATGCTGAAGTTGGAAGAATAGTTAAAAAAAAAAAGACGAAAGATATAAGATAGAGCATTGGGTCAGAAATAATACAGCTAGATCAGATAAGATAACCCTATATCTATACAAATGCTATAGAGAAAAAACAATAAAAAAGAGTCTAATATATACTAAAGCAACAAACAGTTTAAAGAAATAAGAAGAGCTTTGAACAGTAATTGGATTAAAAAGAGTGATAATAATGATCAAACAAGATACAGAGTAACAGTGCTATAGGAGAGTATAGTGAAAACAAGAAAACTCTAAGCAGCAATAGAGGCAAAAAGAAGGATAGAAAAACAAATAACAAAGATAAGAATAGGTTCTGTTATTAAAGTGATTACATAAAGCTGTATAGACAGAATAAAAGCAGTAGCTAAGCTAATAACAATCTTAGAGGATATTATAAAGTACAAAACATTTGAAGCATATACTGATGGCTCGCTACTAGAACTACAAGAAATAGCAAGTGAAACCAAGATGGGAGTGGGATAGATTCTACAAATACAGAAAAAAAGATCGATAAAGAAAGTAGCAGATTTTAAAGGTACTATGATAAGCTGGTCCTTATCAACAAAGACAGAGCTGAATGCAATCCTGACTATGCTTCTAGCACTGCCAGAAGAATTATTTATAAAGATATATACAGACAGCCAGGCAGCAATTTTAGCAATTAAAAAAATAGAAGAAATAAAGAAGATATGCAGCTATCTTAAAATGAAGAATAAAAGTATTTTGAGCTAAATAGAGTATATGAGAAAAAGAAAGAGACTGAAGTTTGAACTGCATAAAGTAAAAGTATATAGCAGGATAGAAGGAAATGAAGAGGCAGATAAGCTAGCAAAGGAAGGAGCAAGATCGAACAAAATTATACATGCCACCGAAATAGGTTTTCAAAAAACTCTTATTTCATCTCCATTAGAGTAATTTGGAAGTTTTTATATGCAATAGCAAATCTAATTTAGGTAGTTATGTTTCTTATAATTTCGTCTCTTCAAAAAAAGTGTCAAAAAATTTCGTCTTTTAAGTAAAATAGGTCAAAAACAATTTCGTCTTCAAATTTTAATTTCGTATCCCGAAACCTAAAATAATTTTGTTGGCATATATAAACAAGATCATCAAAGTATGGCTACCCTGGACTAATGATTTGAATCGATTGGACTATAATCAGTTAATCGACCCGAACTGAATAAATTTCAGTTAACCGGTTGAGGAAATTCTTAATCGGTTGACCTGATACAACCGGTTGAGAATTGGGTAATCGGTTGGCGGAATCGATATAAAGAAAATGAATGAACATAAAGACAAGTAAAGCACTGAGAATTTCCGATGGTAGTAGATAATTAATCTTAACTGGTTGGCAATTGGTTGAATGAAATAATGCGGTTCGGTTAACCGATTAAAGAAATTTTTCTCAATTCAAATCACTACCCTGGACCAAGTTAATATATATTGTTTCTAGGTAAAAAGAGTTAATAGCAAACAAGCTTATCAGAAGTTTCGTAAATTTGATTACAACAGTGATATTAGATGTAGAATATGCAGGATTAGGCAGAATGAAAAGATAGGTAGAGGAGGAAAAAAAAGGATAGTTTAGATTGGAGAGAAATGTGGAAATATATAGAAGGAGTTAAAGGTAACAATTATTTAGATAGCAAAATGAACAATAAATAAATATTTAAAGTAAAATGCTTAAATGAAATACTGCCAATAATAACTAAGATAAATTTAAGGAGACCAAACTTGTACAAGACCAATACATACATCATTTGTCAAAAAAAGTCTGAAACAATAGACTACTTAGCAAGCTGCAAAGACTACCAAGGCATATAAAATATAATAGAAGAAGAAATATATGATAAAATAAAGAAAGTTATAAAGAGAGAAAAACTTTCTGAAGGATACTAATTAGAGCTATAATTAGAAAAAAACATTTTTGGCACAATTAATACAGAATGGATAGAAGCAAGAATTCACATGATTAGAGGCTTAATAAAAAAAGAACAAAAACAAAGAATAGAGAATATGCTCCAAAATAGAAAAGCAACTAGCAAAGTAATAAGTGTAGCACTTAATAAGTTGGGCGAGAAATTCCATCAACACAACTGAAACTTTAGATGTGAGTTATAAATAGAATAGGAAAAAAGATAAGAAATTTTAAAGAAGGATAAGAAGATGAAAAAGGGCAGGAAGAAAAAGAAAAAAAGAAAGAAAGAAGACCAAGAAAATAAAGAAAATCAAGAATAAACAGGAGAGCAAAAAGACAAGAAGAAAGAACATACAAGAGTAGCAGCATTTAAAAATATAGAAAACTTAGTATGGAGTGATAAAAAACCAAATTGGTCTTTATGGGTTTTTTGTAAAGTTAAAACAAACATAAATGGCAGTACTAACAAAGTAGGTAGTCGCCAGCCTGTAATCAAAAGAAACAAATCCTTAGTAAGTTAAAGATCCAGAGAAAGATCAAGAACTACTGAGGCAGGTCGTACCTGAGCAAAAGCTAAGGGTGTGTCTCTAGTTTAGTTAGATTAGCAATAGCTATAGATAGAAATATATAATTCTTAAATAGCTTAATCTCAAATAAACAGAGGCAGAATTGCCAAATTAAAAAAAGAAACTAGAAGAGGAAAAAAAGACAAAAGACATTGTTTTTTTTAGTTTAGTCAGAAAATAAAAAAATTTTAAAATACTTGTACAATGACTTGGAGTTATTAACAAGAAGCAAAGGAGGAAACATATATCATTTTGCTGAAGAATGGGTGACAGATAAGTGAGGGATGGGGAGAAGCAGAAAAAATTAGTATGTATAGACAAATAATGGTATGAACTATATATAAGTATATTATTATCAAGTTATTATACATATTATAATAAAATTAGCTAGTATTAGGCCATACAAACTTAATAAATTAGTTCTCATAACCTGGCTGGATTAAAATTTGCAGACCTTTGAAGAAAAATTTTAACTATATTTTACTATCCAGGTTGATTTTTTCAGAAACCTATAAAAAAATTTTACATGTTTTTTATATATAAAATTTTTTGAAAATAAAATTAAAAGCTGGGTTGTCAGGTTATTTTTTATATTTTATGTTATAAGAACCAAACAATTAACTTTGTATAGTCTTATGTATAATACTAACTAAGTTTATTATAATATGCATATAAGCTTACAATATATATATATTAATAATGTATCACCCTAATATATTATTTAGTTAAAAGGCTTTTTTATAAATAGATAAATCCATTTGTAAAACAACTGCAATCTAAAAATAAATGATCAAATGTCACTACAAAGATCATTTAGATAAAGAAGGAATACTGTCTTCAAATTGCCCTAGTTGAGCACTATCACTCAAAGCAATAGAACAGTATAATATTATTGCATCAGAATTTGATGCTGACTTTTCAAGTAGAGAAGAAGATCTAAAAAAAAAGAAAAAAGTGAAAACAAAAAAGGTGAAGGAACAAGTAAAAGGAAGAATAGAAATGATATAGGTGACAATAATAAAGTCATACTATATAAACAAAAGAAAACTGATAAAAAAATAAGTTATCTACTTTCAAGTCTACAAAATATATTGAAGAGGCCCAAAACCACCACTGCAACAACCGCAATAACCTCCAAATCAGCAATAACAAAAACTTTTAGAACTAAAGCAGCAACCCCAGCAACCTCCAAAGCAGCAACCTCAGCAACTACAACACCTACAACAACCCCGGCTACAGGAGAACTAATCAAATTAACAATACTAATATCTAGTCTAAGAAGGTCAGAAACACCTATAGGTGAAGTTGTTAAAACAAAAAAGCAATCACAAGTTTATAATACTGAAGATATAGAAGATGAAAGTGAAGGTAAGATTGAAGGTGAAAGTAAAAATAAAAGTGAAAGCAAAGGTAAAGATGAAGGTGAAGGTGAAAATAAAAGTGAGGTTGCAGATAAAAAAAAAGAACAAGGGAAAAAAAAAAGCAAAGAAAAAAGAGTAAAGAAAAAAAAAGATAAAAAAGAAGACAATAACTAAAATAGTGTAATATTTTATTGTTTGTTAAAAATCAAAATATAAGCTTATATTTTAAATATCTTTATAGATAAATGTTAAATTTAATATAAAATCAGAATAAAAAATATATATATTAAATTGATACAAAACAATAAAGCTAATATTATATAAATTGATAAAAAATAGTTACAATATTAATAATAATCAGAGTATATCATAATAAATTTTCAAAATATCATAATACTAATAGTTAAATATCATCTTAAAGAAAAGCAGATATAAAAAAAATAAATATATCATTAAATATCAATAAATAAACTACTATATCTGTATTATATCATCTAATTGATTTTATTTAAAAACTAAAAAATATCAGTAAACATCATCAAATATCAATAATAATCAAAGATATTATAATAAATCTTCAAAATATTTTAAAAGAAACAGTTAAAATAACTAAAATATCATCTTAAAAAAAGCAAATATGAAGAAAATAAATATATCAATAAATAAACTACAATATCTGTATTATATCATCTAATTGACTTTATTTAAAAAAAACAAAAAATATTAGTAAATATCATCAAATATCAATAATAAGGGACATGCTATTTATTACATAATTTTTACTATGGATACATGGTCCAGCTGAGTACTAATTGAGTGATTATATTACACATATATATAATATATAATATATAATCAATATACAAAATATATTATATAAATTATATATATATTATAATAAATCTTTAATATTAAATAACTTTTGATCTACTGGTCAAATTTAGATGATTTAACTATTAAAATGTTCATCTTGATGAGACAATTCTAATGAATCCAAAATTGCCAAAATCCAATTACACCTAAGATCATTAAGGTTTTTTACTATTTTATATATAGTAAAACTAATTTTATTATATACAAATTTGTACAAATAATCTTAATGATCTTGGGATCCTGTAATTGGATTTTAGCAATTTGGATTCATTAAAATCATCTTATCAAGATGAACATTTTGACAGTTAAATCATCCAAAATGGACCAGTAGATCAAAAGTTATTCAATTTTTAAAAAATTAAAAAATTTTTTAATAATTAATTAAACAGACCAATAAAAATCAAGCTAAGAGTGATCACACCATATATAGATAGGGGTAGCTACTAAGTAAAAAATATTATATAATAAATAGCACACTCCTAATCAAAGTATTTTATAATAAATCTTCAAAATATTACAATAATAATAGTTAAAATAATTAAAATATCATTCTATAATATACTCAGTGTGAATAACTTTTTCTGACGATCACTTGAACCAAGACCGGACCAAAATAGTTTTAAGATTCAAGGCCCTAAGAAGCCTGAAGATATCTAAGGTTTCTTATTAGTACTGTTGTTGATAAAGACTTATATGTGAAATACTAAGAAGCAGAATATATATAGTTAGTTTGTGCTTTAGATCAAGCTTTACTTCTGGATAGACTTACTTATACGTTTGGCATCCAAGCCAAAAGGGTTATTTTGGTAACAGTAGTAGTGAAAAACTCCTGACTCAAGTATCTGAAACTTTTTAATTCTATGATGAACAACTGAAAATACCTTCTTTGTCTTGAGCTCTCGCAAATACAGTACTTTTCTCTTTTCAATACTTTTAGTCATAATTTTTGACAAAAAGTGGGAAATTTGGCATACCCCCTCCAAAAGATCAGCAATATTTACTACTTCTATATTGGAAAAATCTGCATGATGACAAACAACATGTGTAAAATGGACGGTGCTAGTGAATTTAGTAACTAGATAAGTGTTTGAAAGAATACCTTATGTATTGTATTGTTAAGAACATATAAACATATGATTATTAGATAGAGCATATGGAGATTTCAAAATTCTTATACTTTTGGATGAAGATATGAATTTAACTAAAAGAGTAAAGTAAAGTGAAAAGAGATATACAGGCATTCTCTAATTATCTGTATATAATTTTTAGTCTCTGACACAAGTTATAGTACATTTTGTTTTAGTTTTATATTTTTTGTTAAGACTTTCGCACTTAATAGTAGATTGTGACTCTGTATAATTAGAAGTTTTTGCCTAGTTAGCAGGGTTTCTTCTTTTTAGTGATAGTTTCTTTTAGATTTTAGATTAGTTTTTTTTTATATTACTTAGTATTAGTATTTGTTTTCTTTGATATATTAGTTTTATTTTTACCCTTTTTTTTATTTTCCATTATCTCTTTTTTTTCTTTTTTTTCTTCTCTATAAGAAAGTATTATCAGTTTGGCAGCATTCTATTGTAGAGCAGGAATCTTGACGGGGTAAGCAACAGCCAGCTGGGAGAAATAAGTTCGGAGTAAGTTCTGGATCTTTAGAGGAGGCCAAGTGTTGCTAGACGAGTCACATCTGGGCAAAACACAGCGGTTTAATGGTTTGCCTTGACTACAAGTAGATGTTATAGCATCTGCAAGATATGCTGTGAGTAAGTTTACATTTTGGTTAGAACACTTATAGATTTAGATTTCTTATGCTGTGTAAGGATGAAATTCTGTTCCTATAATAAAGTAAACAAGATTGCTGAAGGAAAAAAAAATATTATTCTATAATAAAGCAGATATGAAGAAAATAAATAAATCATTTAATATCAATAAATAAACTATTAAATCTGTAAAATATCATCTAATTGATTTTATTAAAAAAAAAACAAAAAATATCAGTAAATATCATTAAAATATCAATAATAATTAGAATATTTTATAATAAATCTTCAAAATATCATGATAATAACAGTTAAATAAATAAAATATCATCTTAAAGAAAATCAGATATGAAGAAAATAAATATATCATTAGTTATCAATAAATAAACTACTTTATCTGAATAATATCATCTAATTAATTTTATTAAAAAAAACAAAAAATATTGGTCTATGATATTTCTAATTGATAATTATCTTTAAATAATTATTATTAAATTACTTAAAAACAATTTATAATTATATTAGTTTAGGCCGCAGATAAACTAGTCTGAGTCTCTTTTCTTGCTATCATATGATATGAAGTTTAAGTTGTAATTCTTTTCTATATAAAAGTTTTTAATTAAATTTCAATAAAGACAGAGACATGGTCTCACCATTAATATTCAAAAAAAAAACAATTTATAATTATAATATTCAAATTTTTATAGATGATATTATCCCTTAAACTATAAAGTGTACATATTTGTATACTTAAATTTTTAAAGACCTATTATTCAAAATTTTATTAAGTCTTACTCTCCACTTTCTAAGCTAAAATAAAAACATTTTATATGTTGAATGCTATATATTATCTATTTTATAAAAAAATTTTTATAATATTTCAAAATTAGGTATCTAACGTGAATCATAATAGGATCGTAATAGGACTTTGATGTCCATATTTAATACTAAAAAAGAAAACTGCACATGATACTTATAAAGATTCTTCACAATTGTTATACATAAGTTTCTTTCATAATGCAATATTAAAGTTGATCAAAGATTCTTTATGATCAATTTTATATTATTGATTTTTGAAATGATGCTATAGAGATATGGCAGCTCAAAATTTGGGCCACAAAGCATACTTCATGGTCATCAGGTGAAGTTTTGCTTTTGTTTAGGCCACATGAAGTGTCTCACACCATAATTGTGGATTGTATCATATGATTTGAGTTTCTGAAAGTTACTATAACTAATTAGAATAGAGGTTTTGTTAAAAAAAAATTTTTTTAAAGCACAATTTTCTTCTAAAAATTTAAGCATAAAAATTTGTACACTTAAATATACAGTTTAAAGGATAATAATATTTTAATTCTCTAAAACATTCAACAATTATTAAAATATCAGTAGTATATTATATAAATAATCAAAAATCTTTATTAAATAGCTATTATAATATTGGCCTATGATTAATCAAATCATTAAATCATCATTCGAATATTTTATTAATATCTTCTTTATATCTTTTTAAAGATTAACTAATCTTCTTTATGATAAATAGATATTTTATCTGGCATTAAACCAATATGTAATATATTTTACTAAAAACATTAGTCTATCAGCTTTTTTTATATCTAATCAATTGGTTTATAGCTAACAGCCTATTGGTCTGCTATTATTATAGGCAATTATTAGATAATACTATAATAATATTTTTGATTTTGACCTGTAAAATCTGCCTATTATTAGAGATTAAAACTGTTTAATCATTTAAAAATTGTTTATAATTCTGGATAAAATCATATTGGTTGTAGGCTAGAATTATAGTATATTAATGCCAGCCAAATTAAATGATTAAATGATTAAATAATTAAACAATTAAGAAAAATTTTAGATAGTTCTAATCTCTATCTGATTTGCAATTAAATTTCTAATTTTTTTCTAATTTTTTGTTTATATTATTACTATTACGGACTAAAGTGATGGTTATTAACCAAATAATAATTAAAAATAACTAATATGAAATCTAAAGACCAAAAGATATATAAAAAAAAATAAAAGAAGACCAAATATTAAGATTTAAATATAGTTGAAATGGCTATAAAGTGAATGATAGTAGTGAGCAAAACAAAGTCTTTCTTTTATTATAATAATATTGTAAATTATTATTGTAAGCCCCTTAGAGCAATAACAGATATTATATAATATTCTAAAGGGGTATCTAAAAAAAAAATATATTATATATATAATTTTATATATAATCATATATTGTTAGCAAATTAAATTATATCAACTATAGCAAAAGGATACAGAAAAAGTGGATAATTATGCTACTAAGTTTAAAAAAATTACTTAGTAGAATTAATATTAAAAATAGTTTTTCTGATAGATGTTCTATAAAATAGGTGGGCAAACTCTATCAACTTCACAATTCCGATATTAAAAAATTAATGATTACTAATTATTAGCGAAGCTTATTTCTTATATTGCCCACCTATTCTATAGAACATCCTTTTTTTGGATTCTATAAAAGCAAGATGTTTAATGAAAAGTGTCTTTATAAAGTAATAACATTAGAATTTTATCTCACTAATTAAAATATGTCACGGCTTACCTGGGTATCTGCTATCACACGTTTACAAACATAATGCAGGCCACATGTGGGCTACATAGTAAATCGATGGCCGGATTTTTATAAAAATCTATTCCTTAGTAACTTTTGAACCAATAAACATGTACAAATAAAATTATATTTGCCGAAGCTCTCTTAAAATTTATGAGAAAACCCGGGCAATGAATTACTACATGATCGCAGTAAATTAAGCCGTGACATATTTCGATTACCGGTAGTAAGATAAAATTCTAACGTTATTACTTTATAAAGAAATTTTTCATTAAACATCTTGTTTTTATAGAATTTAAAAATGTTAAATATGAAGTAAAATCGATTTTTTTATACTATATCATCTGCACTGTGCTTGTAAATCAACCAATAATTTACATAATAAATTTATGATTATTTTATTTTTATCACAGGATAAACAATATGATTTTATTGGATGATCGACCACCCCAGTGTGACATTTATTATAACGGAGTATAAAAATTAATTTCATTGGCCAATTTAAATCATATATAATTAAAAAAAATTATCTAGTGCAATGATTGGTTACTGAGACTTATATTTGAGTGTCGCCAAAAGAAAACCCGCAATTCTAAAAATAGATTATTATGAATTTCATAATAATCTATTTTTAAAATTACGGGTTTTCTTTTGACGACACTCAATTAATATAAGCAATTTTATTGCTAAAAAAAACCTCATTATGCGAGTTATTATTAAATTATGCGCATATTATGCCGCATTATAATCCTGGACACTCTACCCATAAGCATATAAGCACGTGAAATGTGCCCGTAGCAATCCACATTTTGGAGGGGATGGTTAACAGGGATGCCGAACATTATGGATCTATAATTAAAATTTCGAGAACTTCGGGATGACAAAATTTTAGGGGGTCGGTTAAAGCGGAGCGAATTCAATATGTGATCTACGTACTGCATTAGTTGCATTCTTGATATATATATATAACCCGCTATCATAACTGCATCAAAAAGGTTATCCTAGATCTCGCTCCGCTTTAACCGACCCGGGCAATAATCCAAAATCACGTGATATCACGTGATATCACGTGATCTGACCGAATTATTAAATTTAATTTCTTAATGCCGGCCAAACCACAAAAATTTACTTTACTGCTATTTTCATAATTTCTGGAACACCTGATAAAAATTTGACCGAATGGTACTCCAGCCGATTCGATTAAGTTTGAAATTTCGGAATAATATTTGATACAATAAAAATACAAAATTGTACGTATGCGCGTAAATACGTACGTACGTACGTACGTAACTTTTACATTAGCAATTAAATAGTGCGAAAGTTTTACCAGCACTACTAAACTTTATATGTTAGCTCTACAAAATTTTTAGCCAACGTTGTTTACATACAAATATTATATGCCAGAAACTTATATGTAAAATTACCCAAATTTCTACCCGTATATAAATATCGACACGTTTGATATTAAATTTTCATTTGAACACTTGCCCAACATCTTAGTTTGTGCGAAAACATATATACATAATCAAATTACAATGTATGTAACGTAATTTAGATCCGAAATCAATGACTTAATCGGAACGGCCGAAAAATCATTCGGTCAATTTTATCAGGTGTTCCAGGAATTATGAAAATAGCAGTAAGCAATTTGCCATTTGCCGAAAGATTTCGGCCACAGGTATAGTACCCTTCAGACAGTGATTTCCTAGCAAACGACCCATATAGATTGTTTGCAAAGTTTTTACTTATTGTCATTGTTAATTTATTTATTCAGGTCTAAAAACTTATTTTTAATGATATTTTGAAACAAGAACCAGAGCACAAAATTCGATTTAAAATGCTAGAGGTTAGATGAATTCTGGTGTAGTTTTAAAGCAGCCGGAAATTTTATAATATAAATATACTGCATTATTTCACAGGAGGAATTTCGTTTATCGAAAAAAAACAGGTTACGACACGCTAAAATTTTGTGAACCATATTTATTTATAAGTGAATTCGAAATCCGAAATTGATAGGATAAAAAATTATTAATGTTAATTAAATAAAATTAATTTTAAAAAATTGTATTTCATAACTATATATGCGTACGTATAAAATTTTAATTATGAAACAATATGATTATCGTCTGTAGATGTGGATGATGTGGATGATGTGGATGCGGCACTTAGACCACTGCCTCTTCGTCTATCATATCCTTTTTCAACATCTGCATCAGCAGTCTCAGCTTCATCTTCATAGGTAACTTCCAAGGTATTTTTATTAGCACGTTTTCCTACCACGAAATTTGCCCACTCGAAAAAGGACAGTCTCTTCATTGATATAACTGCGTGTTTATTTTTATCGAATTGACTTGTTTGCGCCGCAGAGGGTAGTTTAAAGGAAGGTGAAGGTATGTCATTTGATTCGGATGATTGAGTTGCTTTGTATTTAGGTGGTGTGCGCGGTGTGCGTGGACTTTGTATACTTCTAAACGATTTCTCGGGACCAGCCGATCCACCGCTTGAATCTTTAGATGTATTTCTACCCTCGATGACTTTAACAATTTCAGCGTCAACAGTAATAACATAGGACAAAGATATGTTTATAATTGTTTTAATAGTGGCACCCGCCGCTATGTTGTAAATTTTTTCATTGATTAAACCTGAGATTGATTCTATATGAAAAACGAAAGCAAAGAACATTCGCAGGAAATTCCAATACATAACGGCCGTAAACAATGAGCGCTTGCTTTTATGAGTCATGTTTGTTGATATCTGTGCAGCATTTCTGTTTGCTCTCTTTAGAATTTGCACAAGTCGTACTGTGACGTATATATCAATTATAAAGTCAAAGATGATAGAACTCCATTCAAAGTATCTTTCTGCAGGGTCACGATCGTGATAACATACTGGTAATTTTGCTATTGGATCGTAAACAAGGCTAGCACGTTGTAAGGCTAGAATGGGTATCTATATTAAAAATAAATATAGATGAAAATGAAGTTGTGTCTTAAGAAATAAAAAAGTAGAGTTCTAATGAAACGTACCGTAAGGGCTGTTTTAATAGTAAATAATATTATGCTAATCCATTGATCTCGACGATCATAGTGTATTTGTCTTAATCT
>CAJVPZ010001073.1:0-15707 GCA_910592135.1 Racocetra fulgida | reverse complement strand
AGCATCTAGTGTAGTTCATATGGGTTACATATGCAAGACTGCTTAAATAGACAACCAAAAGTTGTATATATGGCTAGCATGTATCCTCGTTAATATAACAAAGTCAGAGATAGCCCATATGGTTACTTTGACATTTGATCCAAAGTTTAATAAAACATGCTAGACCCCAAAGTGGTCATCTTAACATTAAAAAAAAAAAATAAAAATCGGGCATCAACCTTAAATCGATGTGCTAAGGTAATTGAGTATTCGAGTATTCACAGTATTCATCAAAATAATTTTTATCTGCTATTTTCAATTATTTCGAAAACAACGATAAAATTTTAACAAAAAATTTTTTTGTTAAATTTGTATATATTTAACATTTTAATAAAATTTTAGACTTTACTTTAATCCTAAAGTAAATGAAATAAAATCTTTTTTTAATTTATTTATTTTATTTTTTTTTAAATATTAAAGTGACTACTCACAGGTTTGGCATAGTTTATTGAACTTTTGGGTCAATATCAGCACAGTCACATGAATTACACTTGATCTTGTTATATTAATGAAAATATATTCTAGTCATACTTGCACCTTTTGAGTGTCTAATTTAAGTATCTTCCTATTATTAGGTTCTATACTAGATGCCATATCTATAACCCACTATTATTTGAGTTACTTAATTAAACTCTCTGATCGACTTCATGCTATCTTTTTTTAATTTATTTTTTTTATTTTTATTTTTTTTTATAGTCAAGGTTTGCCTCTTTGGCTTATCACTTTTATTAGATATTAGGATCATGTGGTGCTCTTTTCAAAGGGACCCCAGACAAGTATATTCTAACGAGGATATATTCTAGCCATATCTGCACCTTTTGGATGCCTAATTAAGTGATTCTACCTATGTGCTAGGTGCTACACTAGATGCCATACCTGTAACCCACTATTATTTGAATTATCTGATTAAACCCTCTGATTTGAGTTTCCTATGTCAATCCATCTAACCTCACCCAGAACATGCGATACATATGTCAGTCCAAGTTTCAAGATCGTTGCATCCACCTATAAGACTACTGGCATAGTTAACCGATTTATTCTCGAGTGCATCATCTGCTAGAGCAGTCTAGTACCCACTTTTTCCGTATTACTTAGTCTTCTTCAGTAACTTATACCAAGTCCGAGAACAAGTAGTTGTGAACCAAAGCTGCTACAGCCAAAGCCACTACAGTTATCTACTACTGCCTTTATAGAGTTCACCCAAACCCTGATCATCTCAGCTATTCCAAACTACCAATCCAGATGACTCGAAAGGGCTATAACCTGCCTCTGGTTCTCACGATTGGGTCCTTTTCCTCCAGTTACTCCTTTGGCGGCCTGGTTGGTGGAGTGCCTTGCCAAACACTTCGGTCCCATTCAGTTTATCCAGTTCTCCAGGTATTAATCTGCATGTAGTACTGTCGAAGATCTGTGCTACCTCTCTATTCGGAACTTCCCAAGTGAGCGCCCCACCGCCATATTGACCCTGTGGCTTTCTGTGATTCCGAAAGACTTATCTTGGGTTTGCACTGATTAAACCGGCTTGCATGCCTTTGTGTAACTTCTTTATTACACAAATGCCTCAAAACCTCCTATTTTTATCTTGATATGACCACAGTTACAGGGTCTCGAGTTTTTCTAGCCACGATGATAGTTGCCGAATCTGTTTTTCTAAATTCAATTTTTCATCTTCTGTGGGAATTGAACTTATACTCTACCACTTGGGGTGTGACAACTTTACCACTTCACTAAGTTGCCACATCCTTTTTTTTTTTTTTAATTTATTATTATATACTAGTGATAATAATCATTAGTTATTTTAAATAAAGAAAAAAACTAGTTGTCGCCAGCGATGATATGGTGACAGTCATAATGGCCAATCACATCATGTAACAGAATTAAAACAAACACCAAAGTTAATTATCGTTAAGATCAGGGTTAGTGTTGAGTTTGGGTTGGGGTAATGTATAACATATAGTAAAATTTTGCAAGGAATTTTTTTAATTAGGACGCTAAAGGTGATTATATAGATGAAATTTTGAACTATAGCGAATTTTTGAAAAATTTCTATGTTTTCTTCATTTTCGGATTACACAAACATTCCTGATCCCGTGGCATGATTGGCCAATTGCCACTGTCACCGTGTCATCGCCAGCGACAAATAGATTCGCCCTTAAATAAAAATATAAAAAATATTAAAATATAAAATTTTTTAAAAAAATTATTAAATAAATAATTTTAAAGATGTATTAAATTCAGTTTTTTGTATTAGTTTTAGTATAGTAAATCCAAATTATTAAATTTTTAATTATGTAAGTTTTTTAAATAAAATATTTCTACACCCTTTTTTTGATATTTTTATGCATATATTATTCACTTATTTAAAATTTTCAATTGAACAAGTTTGATAAATTTTTGTTTATTTAAATTCTACAAGTCTATAGAATTAAAAAAAAATATTGAAATTGATCAGATAGTTATCAAGATATCTTTAATCAAAATTAGAAAAAATTTTGTTAGCTATTATTTTGAGACATTTAGATTTTTTTTTAAAACTTTGATCAAAGATATTTCAATAACCACCTGCCCAAATTCGATGATTTTTTTTTTAATTGAATTCTACAGACCCATAGAATTCTAATAAAAAAAAAAATTATCAAATTTGGTCAGGTGGTTATTGAGATACCTTCAATCAAAGTTAAAAAAAAATCTAAACATCTATCAAAATATATAATAGCTGACAATTTTCTCCAACTTTGAAGGTATCTCGATAACCACCTGACCAGATTCAATGAATTTTTTTTATTTGAATTCTACAGAATCTTAGAATTCTATAAAAAGAAATTCATTGAATTTGGTCAGGTGGTCGTTGAGATACCTTCGATTAAAGCTTTTTAAAAAATCTAAACGTCTATCAAATAATAGCCGTGGCAAAATTTTCTCTAACTTTGATTGAAGATATCTCGATAACCACCTGACCAAGTCGATGAATTTTTTATTATTTGAATTCTACAAACTCGTGGAATTCTAATAAAAAAACATTTATCGAATTTGGTCAGGTCGAGAAATCGATTAAAGGGGTGTGGAAATATCAGTCGCCTTTTAGTTTACTAAAATGTGTTGGATCGTCGGTTACACTTGGTTTCTATTTGTCATGGAGATTGCCCTCCGCTTTGCTCCGGATAATAATTGTTAAAGTAAACAATTGAACGATAACGCCAACTACTCGAGAATGTTAAGTTCGTTTTCGGTGACGAATTCTATAATCCGTAAATATTGTCTTTGTTTTGAAAAAGGCTCATTGAAATAACCTGTCTCTCTTGGAAAATTAGCATTGAACTTTCTTTTAAATATTATAGTAAGTTTGCCCGCAAAAAGATTTAGGGAGTCGTCAATACAGTTGTTTTTCACAATATAAATTATATTTTAAGTATACATTATGAATACAGTCTTATTATTTGTCTTTAGGCGTTCATCTGACATTTATTATAATGTAAAATTTGATGACATTAGTTGTTCCAATTTAACGCGTAAAACATAAATATTTAAGCATTACGTTAATCAGTTGAATCAGTTGATTATTAAAAAAATCCTATATAAGGAATAAATTCCCATTTATTCTCAAAGCTTTTCAACAAAAATTTCAGCAAAATTTCAATAAAAATGCTTTATACAAATCGCTCAAAATTATTTAAATTCCTTGCTTTTATTCTTATCTTTTACCTTTATTTACCTTCTGTTACTTTCGGACATGATCAGCAACCTATCGTTGCTGATGGCAATAAACCTTGTCCGTTAGCTGACAAATGCCCTTACTATCAAGCTATTCATTCTGGAGGAAAACTTGAAAATATTAACTGGTCCAATACCAAATGCCCTGCTGCCAAAAAATGTTCATATTTTGAGGATATTAAGAAAAGAGCTGAAGCTAACGATGGGAATTTGCCATCAATCGAGGAAGGTTGTCCCTATGCTGAAAATTGTCCACATGCTAAACGTGACAAATATTCCAAGGACGGTAATTATTCAAAATGTCCTTATTTGAGCAATGATATAAAGGGTTGCCCCTATTTAAGTAGTGAAGGGAAGGACGATAAGGATGCCGCTACCAAATGCCCACACTTCCAAAAATTGAAAGAGAAGAAAGAAGCTGCGGAGGCGTTGGCAGCTAAAACTAAGGACGAATTATAAATTACAATATGATTGCTATTGTATCATCTTTTTTTAGGTTTGAACTGAACCGAACTTCTTTACTAGTTTTTATCTAAATAACAAAGTTGCCATTTCATAATTACAATTTTATTTTTGCCCTATTATCCGCTCATTCTATAATCGGATCCTATGACCATATTATTTGTTCTCAGGATCATATGTTTCACCAATTTATATTGCTATATTGGTGCGGTTTCGTATGCATGTACACGTAATGTAATTTTTGTACGCATATATCTCGAATTTTCTAGATTTAAAAATCGAACCACTTAGCGTTAGAGTTAGTCATACTACCAATATTATTTACTGTATTAGTTATTATGGCGAATTACCACGTGATAATATGAATAAATTGATTAGAATTATTACACAAATCAAATATGGTATGATGACCAAACCCGTATGATTACGCAGATTAGTATGGCATGGATGACTCACTATGAGTACGATTAGAGACTGGATTCGAGTCAACTCGTAGCTTAAAAAACATACAATACGAATTTAAAAAAACCAGTACCATACACTATCATATATTATGGTTAGGAATTACAAAATAGCACGGGTACGTACGTACGTACGGTGCACGCTATCTAGTGATTGGACCCGGGTGGGTCACCAATCCACCCGCGGGTGACCCGGGTTGTATTGTGGCGGATAGATTAGCGAACAAAAACTCAGCAGATCATACGTCGGATTTAGGCCGGCATTAAGAAATAACAACTAACTGTAGTAACCAAAATTTTCATCTGGGCAGCTTTATTTAGTGAGTGGGTTTCATTAGTAAAATTTTGAGTGATCTTGGGCAAAATTAATCAACGCCGGTGCATTCCGACCCATAATTTGGGCCGATCTGCTGAATTTTTGTTTCTCCGCTAATCTATCCTATTATTATAATACCTGTAAAAAAATATGAAGTTCCAAACCGGATTGAAAATCTTTACTCGTGACCCGTCAGCTCAAACACTTTCATCAACCAGGTACCCTAAGTTAAAACCAGATATAGGTTATCCGGTTATCCGATTCCATCACTGAAAAATTTGGTATATATTGCGTTATGAATTTTACATAATTAATTAAGATATGGGGTCTTTGCCTTGAAAATCAAATTTATGACATATGATTTACTATATTCCATGACTTGATTTTCAAGGCAAAGACCCCATATCATAAAGTAATTTGGTTCAGTCTTTCATTCATCATCATTTGTATCTCATGTCACGGCATATAAAAAAATTATTTACTGGTAAAGCATTGGCTATGACAAATTATGGCTGTTTTCAAAAATTCTGGGATAGCTAAAAAATTTTGATTGAATTGAACAAATTACCAGCATAAGATTTACCTATTCATTTATTAATAATTTTTTTAGATTTTCTAGAATTTATAAAACAGCTGTAAAAACTAACCCATAACAATTTCGGATTACCAGATTAATAAAAGAATTCGGGTCTGTTTTGCTAAAAGTCAAACCCGGTGTTACTATCGTTATGTGAAAATTTTTCTATGCCTTTACCATATACTGATCATCCACTGTGAACCATTAACTGTACTACTTAGTTTTTCTTTTTCTTTTTTTCTTATTTTAGTAGCATATTATTAGATTATCCATTTTCTATTTTGTACTCTGTATACATATTCTATTTCTATTACTATATTTAGTCTTTCATACATAACTTGAAGATACAAAGTCATTTATTATTCAGATCATTATCCGAGTAGAATCTTTTTCTTAGAATTGTTTCCATCATTGGATTATTGGTTTCAGTAATCGCCTGTGATATGAATAAATCGCCAAACTTAAAACGGAAAAATAGTTGCCCAATATCTTCAATGATCTTTAATAATCAAAGGGCGTTTATTTATTATCAGAATGCTGCATAATAAGTGGGGAAAACAAAGTCATCTTCTTAAAGGAAAGATAGATAGAAGGGTTTTATAGAAAGTGTAAGGCAAACAATGAAGGGAAGGATAACCTGACAATAGTATAGTCTAATAATTTATGTATCCGAATTCACATATTTAAAGACTCGATTTTGACCTTTAATAAAGTTCCTTCAAACTTCGATCTCTTATATACTTGACTTGTTATAATTAAATTGTCAAATTCTCACCCTTGTATCCTGATTAAATCATCGTGAATACATCTTCACGGCCTTATCTTTAGTTATTATCATGAACTTATATTCACGGCTTTATTGAAATTTCGATTTATATGTGTTCCGTGCTTGGCATCATTGTTAAAATCTACTTAGACATAACCTGCATTATTGATAATCCTGATTTAATTAAGTAAACTATTGTCCTTACTAAATACAACTTTATTATATTACCCCTTCTATTATTATACATTGTACAGTACATACATCCCGATATCCCTATCGTGAACACATCTTTACGATTGTATATTATTATTTATTATATCTTATAATTATTATAATTACAACTATCCACCTATCATTGTACCTATCCTTAGCTCATCGTTCCCTTATTAACCTGTATCTGTCCCAATTCTACATAAAGAAAACCCATTTTCTAATTAGTATAATTGTTGTTCACTATCGCTAATCTAATTCCGGACCAATTACTGATGCTCTCCCAAAATTACGATAGTAACATTTAGTGCCGATTGTATGGAATCCCCGCCTGTCAGTTTTCAGGATCGTATGACTAGCTTTGAACAACATACAAGGAATACTATAGAACATGACCGTCATTACTATTTATTCAGAAAGACTTCTCAAGCTATTAATTACTTAACTCAATATTACCGTAATGACTTTTGCTCCGTTTGTTATCTATCTCAGCTTCTTTCCTCACAATTTCAACGATTTTGGCTTTGGTTTAACGAATTTCAACTGGCTACATCTTTCTCTCAACATGCTATTTGCCGATTTGAGAAGTTTTCCAACGTTACTTTTGACCAAATATCTGATCGATTGTTACAAGCCTTCGTCTTTAGTTTCGATACGAAGGACAACCAGACAATTACCCCACCCTTTTCAATAAATTCCTTACCGCTTATCAAGAAACAGACCATTTTAATCTAGATCCTTACGACGAAATCTACGGAAATAACAATACTTTTGTGAACGAAGTCATGAATCAAGACCGTAATCAACCCCAAGCTCCCCTCCTTATTAATCCTAATGATAATAACGATCAACAACCTCCTGTTGTTCAGAATAATTAACAGAATGACCCTATGACGTTCTTGACCTATCAAATAGGCAACCTTGTTCTTCAAATGCAGAATAATCCTGCTTTTCAAATTAATATTCCTGCCATTAACCTCCTTGCTCAAAATCGTAAGCTTAATTTGATATCCTATCCTGACTTTTTTAGTGGAGAACAAGATTCCATCACGTGGCTGGAAGATGTTGAAAAGGCATTTGAAGCTAATCAGGTTCAAGATAACCACAAGATCCCTGTTGTTATTCCTCATTTGAAGGAAACTGCCGCCACTTGGTAGGTTGCTGCCAATACTATTCAACCGCTATTGATCGTTAGAACGATCATCACCATCAAAGACAAAGTTTTCGCCTCCACTTTGTTGCCCAATTTCGGACTCCTGCTCTAGAGAGCAAATAGTTTGCTCAATTAACTCAATAGAAGCAAGGCCCTACCGAGGAAGTGGATTCCTATCATGTTTCTATAGAAGAGCTTTTGCGATGTGTGGAATCCGGAGGACATTGTTATTCAGGAACTGCGAAGGCCCAGATATTCATTAATGGCCTTAGACCTGAACTCTCTATTGCAGTTTCCCCCCTTTATGCCTAATTCTCTAAACACTGCTTATGAACGTGCTAAAGCATTTGAGAATTTGTTTAAACAAAACCTCCTCTATCATAACCCCTACTTAATGGCGATTCTCTACGTTTCTTCTTATGCCATCCCTAATTCGCTAGTTTTCAACCCTCTTTCTAACAACCTCCTTGCAGTCAGTTTTCCTGTGATCAGTCCTCTTAAAACTGAGGAAGTCCTCATTAAACTCACTGAGGCCATTACCACAATGATGACAAAGCTATAAAGGAAACCCTCTATAGAAACACTGATAATTGGAATAATACTCCCCAGTATCTTTGTAATCGATGTGGGCAGGTGAGACACTATGCTCAGAATTGTCCTAATCAGTTATCTCAAGCTGCTGGAAACAATATAGTTACCAGAATTAACACCGTCTCTCTTGGTCAGAATAATAGTGCTCGAAACAACCCTTCGGCAAATAATAATAACAACATTCCTGCCCAGACTGAAGGGAACGAGACTCAGACTTTTTTGAATCTCCATGTCAAAGATGATGATCTCTTATTCCTTCCTGCCAAAGATCCTGAACAAACGGCCGCCAATAAAAGACATCGCACCGATAAGTTAGTTCTTGAAAGACAAGATGAAGAAATGACATCTTTTGGTAATACTGAGGAGGCTTCTAAAAAGTCAGCGACAGGAGCAAAGTTGGGTAGAGGTGGTGTCAAAATGGCTGTGCCTAGGAAGAAAAAAGCTGAAGTTAATCCTCCGCAAATTTCCGCCCTTATCCCTCAGTACTCTATTATATCAGATGTCTGTGATAAACCTGCTAATATTACGTTGAAACAACATTGAAGGTGGTTCCATCTTTTCGCACAAATTTGGTTAAAAGCCTTTATAAGACGAAAGCTCCTAAGAAAAGAGCTCAAGCTTTCACTAGTCTTCAGCCCACCCCTAAGTCCACTGCTTTGTATTGTGATTCAATGGTACATGACACAATCATTCCTCTTATTGTTAATAGTGGCTCTTCCAGAAGCATTGTGTTGTTACACTTGCTCACTGAATTGGATATTAAGGTTGAAAGACCTTCTATGATAAACATGGTTAATGTCCATGGTCAAAGTAAAAGGGCCATCGGCGAAATTTCGGACTTCCCTTTTTCTGTAAGAGATATCACAGTCTCTGTTGATGTAGTGGTCACAGATGCTTCATCATATCAGGTCATTGTAGAGAATGATTGGCTTTCGAAAGTCAATGCTAATATTAACTATAACATCTCGGAAATGATATTTCAATAGGATAACAAGGAGATCGTCATTTCAGTCGAATTTAGAAAACTCTAGCATATCCCCATTCAAGATAACTGCCTCTTTAAGGTTACCAAAGTAAAACAAATTAAACGAAACAATTCTGAAGAGTCGGAGTCTAAGGAAGAAACTGAGAGTGAATTCGAGGAAGAAGAGCTCAAAAACCATCTTTTTGGATTCTCTGAAGATGAAGGGATTGTCTTCCACTATTCTTGTCACTAGGATGAAATGTTGTCTGAATCTTGCAACGAATTGGATGTAGACTCCGATATGTCTGAGTATAATGTACGACCCAAGAGTTGTGGGGTAGGTGATGCTTGGTGGAAGTTGGAAGATTGCGATGATTATGAGTTAGAAAGTAATGGTGGTGACTTCGACAATGATGATTTCGAACTTGGCCAGGATTTCTTCTTTGACCAAATAGAAGAGTCATCCCCAGAGCTTGACATAGGAGAATTATGGGAAGACGATCGAGAAAAGTTAGAAGACCTGCTTACTGGTTATGATGATCTCTTTGTATGGACTTCCCAGAACCTAGATCGCACTAATCTTGTTACTCACCCTATCACTACTGATAACACCCTGCCCATTAAACAACGATATTATCGCACCTCTCCAAAGGAATGTGAATTTTTGAGAGAAGAAATCGACAGGATGCTTAGAGAAGGTCTTATTCAAACCTCTTACAGCCCATGGGCCTCCCTCATTGTGCTTGTTAAGCAATATGACAAGACCTGTTTTTGTGTTAACTATCGCCACCTTAACGCTGTTACGAAAAAGGATAGCTATCCTCTACCCTGAATTGACGATCTCTTAAACATCCTCCGGCATTCGTCTTGGTATATGTCCCTCGATCTCGCTAGTGGATACTAGCAAATCGAAATGCATCCTTGTGATAAGGAAAAGACCACTTTCATATCTCAATTCGGCACTTTTGAGTTTAATGTAATGCCTTTCGGTCTTACCAATGCCCCTATGACATTTCAGAGGCTGATGGATAGAATTTTTAGAGGGATCATTGGAGACTTTGTGGTCATTTATTTGGACAACATAAATGTCTTCTCCTCCACTTTCGATAAGCATATGCAGCATTTGGCTAAGGTGTTTAACCGTCTCCAAAGTGCAAGGCTCAAGTTAAACCCGAAGAAGTGTCACTTCGCTAAAGATGAATTGAAATTTCTTGGTTATATAGTTAATGAGAGTGGTATATTAACTGACCCTAATAAAGTAGAGATAGTAAAGAATTTTCCTACCCCAACTAATCTTCGACAACTACGTGGATTCCTAGGACTCGCCTCTTATTATCGCCGTTTCATCTGTAACTTCTCGAAAGTCGCTTCTCTACTTAACCGATTGCTAAAGAAGGATGTTAAGTATTTATGAACAGAAGATCAAGATAATGCTTTCAAAACCCTCAAAGCAAAACTTATCATGGTCTTTATCTTGGCTTATCCTGATTTCTCACAAGAATTTCTTCTTTTCACAGATGCGTCAGATGTTACACTGGGAGCCATTCTTTCTCAAAAAAACCCTCAAGAAAAAGAGCAGGTGATTTATTATGCGAGCAGAACTATAACCTCGGCGGAAAGGAACTATTCAGTAACTGAACAAGAGTGCCTAGCTGTTGTTTAGTCTGTTTTTTATTTTCGTCAGTACCTCCATGGGTCACAATTTATCATTGTTACGGATTATTTAGCCCTCAGGTCTTTATTACAACATTAATTACCTAGGGGACGTCTTGCATGTTGGATATTGGCTCTACAAAAATATGAATTTTTAGTTAAACATCGTCCAGGGCACTATCATTGTAATACCGATAGTCTTTCCTGACTTACCGATTTGTTGATTCCAAAATCCAGATCTTTTCATCATTTCACGTACAATAATTATTAACAGCTCGATCACTACATCTATCAATGTTGGTTCGCATACTCGTCCAAGTTTAACAAAAATTTTTATGCCAATTTTACCCAAACCTCTCAATTTTGACTATCCATGCTTTTTCTCTGCATTATTAAATTTTCGATATTCGCACTTTTTTTTTCTTACAGCTTATTTTCTACAATTATCCTCCATCATGGATCCCCATCAATATCAAACCTATTTAGATTACCTTAGTAACCCCAACTCCCAAAGCAATCTACAACCTCAGCAACAAAACTCGTTACAGCACAAAACCTGTTATTTCGTCATCGTCAACAAAACACTTTACAAAAAACATCGCCAATCGCTCCATCGACTCTTGAGAGTCTTATTATCTCATGAAATCGATGCTGTCCTTTTTAGCATGCATTCTGATCTCCTATCAGGACACTTCAATATCTTGTCAACCCTCTAACGAATTTCTATTCGATATTTTTAGCCACAGATGGGCGAAGATGTGAAACAATATGTCAAGTCATGTGATGCCTGCCAACGTAGAGGAAGACTCCGAAACTACGAACCATTGTACTCTATTAAGATCGGCCAGCTCTTTGATAGAATTGGGATAGATCTTATAGGTCTCCTGCCCCCTACTAAGAAAGGAAACTGATATATTGCTGTTGCCACGGAATATCTCATTAAATGGCCTGAAGCTCGTGCAATACCGAATGCATCTGCAATATCGGTGGCTTCGTTTCTCATCGAGAACATTATTTGTTAGCACAGAAGTCTTTATGAACTCTTATCAGACCAAGGAAAACATTTTGCCAATAAGCTCGTTGAAGCTATTTGTGCCCAATTTCAAGTTGATTACAGGTTTTCTTCTCTTTATCACCCTCAGACAAACGGTTTGGTAGAACGATTTAATCAAACCCTTTGTGAAGTCTTGGCCAAATGTTCTATTCAGTTTTCAGGAGAATGGAACTAATGTGTTTCTCTTGCTTTATTTGCTTATCGTACCACCAAGCATTCTACCACTTGATATGAGCCATTTTACCTTTTGTATAGTGGGAAGGCCCTATTACCTAACAAAGTTAATCATTTGAGTTCGGAATTACCTCTGTTAAATGAATTAGCCTTGCAAGCCAATATCTTTTGAAGAATCGAAGTCTTGTTGGAAGATCTATCACAGGCCTGCATATTGGCTCAAGAGAAGCCAATTAAAGCCCAGAAGCATCAGAAGGAATGATACGACCAGCTCCATATTATTGAAAGTTATCACATCGCCAATAAAGTTATTTGTTACTAATCATCCTTAGAGGGTACTCACAAAGGCAAATTAGAACAGAAGTGGAAAGGGCTTTTTTATATTCATAACGCTCTTGGGAATGGTAGCTATAAGCTTTGAACCTTTAATGACCAAGTCCTGAAGCAAAAGATTTATGGTAACCATTTGAAGCATTATTTTGCTTTGGAAGAACGTAATGACCGGATAGTGTCTTATTGTTAATCTTGCAGGAGCTTAATGATCAAAGAGTGGATTGTTACTATCGTCATGTGAAAATTTCTCTGTGTCTTTACTGTACGCTAATCATCCACTGTGAACCGTTAACCGTATTATTTAGTTTTTCTTTTCCTTTTCTTCTTATTTTAGTAGCATATTATTAGATTATCTATTTTCTATTTTGTACTCTGTATATATATTCTATTTCTATTACTATATTTAGTTTTTTATACATAACTTGAAGATATGAAGTTATTTATTATTCAGGTTGTTATCCGAGTAGAATTTTTTTCTTAGAATTGTTTTCATCGTTGGATTATTGGTTCCAGTAATCGTCTATAGTATGAATAAATTGCCAAACTTAGAACAGGAAAATAGTTACCCAATATCTTCAATGATCTTTAATAATCAAAAGGCGTTTACTTATGATCAAAATGCTGCATAATAAGTGGAGAAAACAAAGTCATCTTCTTAAAAGAAAGATAGATGAAAGGGTTTTATAGAAAGTATAAGGCAAATAATGGAGGGAAGGATAACCTGACAATAGTGTAGTCTAATAATTTATGTATCCGAATTCGCATATTTAAAGACTCAATTTTGACCTTTAATAAAGTTTCTTCAAACTTCGATCTCTTATATACTTGACTTGTTATAATTAAATTGTCAAATTCTCACACTTGTACCCTGATTGAATCATCATGAATACATCTTCACGGCCTTATCTTTAGTTATTATTGTGAACTTACATTCATGGCTTTATTGAAATTTTGATTTACATGTACCTGTGCTTGGCATCATTGTTAAAATCTACTTAAACATAACCTGCATTATTGATAATCCTGATTTAATTAAGTAAACTATCGTCCTTACTAAATACAACTTTATTATATTACCCCTTCTATTATTATATATTGTACAGTATATACTTCCCGATATCCCTATCGTGAACACATCTTCACGATTGTATATTATTATTTATTATATCTTATAATTATTACAATCACAACTATCCACCTATCATTGTACCCATCCTTAGTTTATCGTTCCCTTATTAACCTGCATCCGTCCTAATTCTTCATAAAGAAAACCTATTTCCTAATTAGTATAATCGTTGTTTACTATCGTTAATCTAATTCTGGCCCAATTACTAACGCTCTTCTGAAATTATGATAGTAACACCGGTTGACAAAATTTTCTGATCGGGATTTGCAAATTCTTATCACATAAATTCTGCCACTCGGAAGCAGATTAATTGATAATCAGAAATCCTTTAAGGCGAAGGTATCTTATACGAGACTAAATTGTAACAAAATATTTTATATAAACTAAATTGGCCTTATTACTACAAATCTCATAATTAGGAATACAAGATCATAAGCTTAGCACAGACAAGATCTCACAAACTAGGATCTTATTAAATACACATATCTCTATAAAAAATTTTGTTGGCAATGTTCTAAAAATTTTTTTAAATTTATTTAAAAAATGTTTTGAATAGAGGCGAATTCCAAACATATACTGTACAATATTTATACCTAATATTGTCAACCCAAAAATTTCTTTTTTTATATCACGATATAAAAATTGTACAATATTATACTAGCATTCGGAAAATTAATTCCATTTTGAACTTTCTTTATAAAGTACAAAAATTAAAAAAAAAAGAAAAACCAAAACACAGAAAATACACGAAATTCTTATAAAAAACATAATCGAAATACCAATTTTATTGGTGTCAAACTGCAATGCATTTTAATCTCATGATAATTCACAAACTTATGTTTCGTTACATTGTGTTGTTAAGTTATGTTAATAAACTATTTCACTAGCCTATTCCACTGGCAGAATCTGCCTTGAGATTATAAATAATTACAATAAAATAAATTAGAAAAAATAACAAATTACTAAACTTAATAGATTCGTATGTTATATTTATAATTTACTGACTAATTGAACCATTCAGATATACCTCTCATCTAACTTTCGAATTATCTCGCCAATTACCAAATTACTTTAGTATGTTATAGAGCAAAGTGTGTATTTTCTAACTTTTTATATCATAACAACTGCAAATTCTATTTTTTTTTTTGGTATAAAGAAAGGTCTTGCTTGTATCTTTATTAATAGTTTTTAACATAGTAATTACAGTGAGTTACTAATCTTTAAATACATAGAATATAAAAAGTAAAAATAATATGTAAGAATAAAAGTTTAAACTATTTTATTTGCAACATAAACCTACTAGATTGGTCAAAGACTCATCTAAATTGTGTAGATAAAATATAAGTTAAGATATACTATTTAATCTATAATATATTGTAAATATTAATTTTAGAAATAGCCTGTCATAGTAGTGGACAAGAATTGTTAATATGTAATTGGTTAGGCAAGCCACATTAATATAAATAGATATATGATTTTTTAGTTTGTTTTGAGATTCAGTTACTAAATTATTGTAGCTAAGATTAGTTATAGGGTGAAATAATATTATGTTGCTTTTTTCAATTTGAAAACTTAATGCAGTATATCTCTATATTTGTTTATAGATAAGTTTATTAATCTGAATTAGGATTTTAATAATAGTTTGAGAAGCCAGTTTGTATAAAATATCATACTTTTGAATAGTTTATATTGGGATAAAACTTTTAAGTATAATATTCAGAAAAGGTTCATTTGGTTTTAGTGATATATCATTAAAGGCTACATAGTTTTAAATTTTGTAAATAAGTTCACAGGTTTGATTACTAGATTGATCTAGTGTTAAGTTGTGAAAACATTTAAAAATAAAGTTAGAAATAATGTTATAAAGTGTAGTAGAATTAGAACAAACTCTTCAATATGAAACAGAATCTAAACTATTATAAAAGAAGCAATAAGAGTTATTAAAAGTGTTAGGATATCTAGTATAATAAAGAAAGAAGTAGATAATTTTTTTTTTTTTTTTTTTTTTTTTTTTTTATTATTCTTTGGCAACCTCGTGGATGCCCAGAAGTGGTCTGCCGCACTGATTTGAAATTTGTTTCATAATCAGAAGGCTAATACCAGGTTAGCCGCACAAA
>CAJVPZ010001072.1:0-15709 GCA_910592135.1 Racocetra fulgida | reverse complement strand
ATTAAGATAATCCTTTTGTATACCTAGACTGAAGTTGTTTAGAATATAATTTTATATATAATTATTACTTTAAAACTATTAATTTTTTTTTAACAAAATTACATTTTAAATTGTATCAAAATTGTAAAATTTTTATTTAGCTTAAAATATATTTTTCTCCTTTTTTTAATGTATTTACTGTATTTATAAAATTTAATTTAAAGTTAATATGCAAATAAAGAAACATTATTGTAACTAAGTTTATATGTAATTATATATGTTTTTGCTAAAGTTTTATATATACAAAAATTTATATAACAATAAATTTAAACATATAAGAGTAGCATTTTTATACAAGGCTCCTCTATTGCTTTATCACCGAGGTAGTTGTTTTTTAAATTTAAATTTAATGATGTTTATATATCTATTTAAAAAAAATAAAAAAAGTTTAGGTTCTGTAGCTTATTAGTTAAACTCTTAAATCTCATAAACAAGATCAACAGTTCAAGTTAGACTAGTGGCAAATTTTTGAATTTATTATTATAAACTATAATAGAACTATAATCGAATGTGAAGCTCTGTGGAAAGTTTATATACAAGTATGGTTTTGGAATAAGAATTTTAAAAGAAGCTTTGATTATAGAGTGCAGGCATCATGTATTATAGAGTGTTACAGAAGGTCTAGATTATGAAAGATTTTATGAATCAGTCTTTTGATTAAAGTAACCTAGAGGCAGTATCAACATCTCTTTGTCTCCAATTAGACAATACCAATATCTTTGCATCCAACTTGTAGAGTATTTTTGTTTAGAAGAATAATCAATGAATTGTGTAAATTAGTCCTAATTAGGAAAGCATTTGGTATTTGATTAAAAAGTAATACAATATTACCAAAAATTGAAATAATAAGAGAAGCAGTGAATATATAAAAGGGCTGTGATAAAAGAATGAACTTATCTGAATTGAAAGCACCTCTAGCATCATGAAACAGCTAGCTAAATAAAGAAGTTATATAGAACAAAAACTAGCTTAATCTAGTATATGTTGAGTCAGAAAGTTTTTTTTTAAATTTTAAAATGTGAGAACATGTCTTTAACTTTATTGAGCCAAGTCAGAAAGTTTCAGTTATATCTATAAGGAAGTTTATAATGAAAAAAGCCAAAATATACCAATACAAATGAATATCAACCAATAGACTAGATTCAAACTGAAAATTAAAGGTGAATTAAAGATTTTTTTCTTAGTAATATAACACAAGACCTATAGTTAAAAGTAGAGTATCTACTACTTAAGGAATTTCATAGTGTTAGACTAGTCTTTAACAAGATAGATCATTAAGATAATCAATAAAATATAGTTCTGGTAATATACCATATAGGAAGCACAAACAGGTTAATTAGTAACACTATATTTAAAAAAAAACGTTAAGATCTGAAGTAATGCAAACTAGCAGTGGTAACAAAACTTGGCTTGAGAAACAGATTAATAGTACTTGAGAGAATAAGTAGAAGGCTTGCTAACAATAAAATACCAACTTCCTTATATGATGAACCTAACTAGGCAGCAAGTTTCTAACTTGAGATATGGCTGTATAAAGACCATCTGCATCTTTAATATATCATTAGTGTTTATAGATATACTAAATTGAGAGCTTATAAAAAGCAAAATAATCTGACAAAACCAAATTGGAAGTTATGACTAGGTATGATAAGACATGGAAAAAATATGATAATTACTGAAAATAGCTAGTTGGAAAGTAAAATTCAGGTTAATCATATATAGGATATAGGAAACATTAGTAGGTATAGGTCATAAATAACTATTTAAGCCTCTTTAGTTTATCTCATATTATATGAATTAGTATATAATACTGCAATATAAGTTGTAGTAGATAACTGTTAATAATAAAAGTCAGAGGCATGACCTCATCTTGAATATATAAAAAAAAAAACAATAATTTATATCATCAAATAATACTTTTTAAAATATTGTTTTCTAAATATTTTTATAATATTTTCTTTATTTTAATAACCTTATAATGTTTTTATTATCTTTAAAACAAGTAAATAAATCTTTCTGCTCAAACCTTCTCTTTTGCTCTTCTTAAATCCTTCTTTAATAAGTACCACTATAACAATATAATTCTAGTAAATTTATATATATATATTATTCTCTTTCACTTGAGCTCTTTGACAAATAATCAAAACTATTTTTTGGATATAGACTTTTGCACTATGTTGGAAGTGTAAAATTATAATAAAGCTTCTTTAGCATTCTTGTTAAAGATTTTCTATTGGCAGGATAAAAATTATCCAATACTAGATGTAATTAAAATGGTTCTTGTAAATTTTAACAATTATTTTGTTAAAAACTTTTATAACAAAATCTGTGCAAATATATCAGTCACACGATATATCATTAGTTTCTATTTACTATCTACTCTATTGTCTAATATCTAAGGTCTTTATCTTGGTTAAGGTAAGGAGAAAAACCTTCCTCATATTCAATTAGACACTTAGTGTGATATTGTAAAATTATTATAGCAACGATATCATGGTTCGTGTAACATCTTTTGTAGATCTCAGATATTGGCCAATCAAAACAAACTTCTACTATGCTACGTAGAACATTATGAGTGCCTCCGCTTTGCTTTAGACGTCCCCCATATTTGGTAAAATCCGAGACTGAAATATGGAATAGATTAGTGGGTCCACCAAAATTCAGCAAATCGGCCCGAATTTTGGGTCAGGGATGGGCCGGGGCAAGTGGAATTAAGCAACAATACCGGTCGACTATATTATAGCAAAATTATCATTTGGGCAGCTTTACTTAGTGCATAGGCTGCCACTTTTATTAGTAAAATTTGTGGTGATTTTAGAAAAAATTTATTAATTCCGGCCTATTCCGACCCAAATTCGGGCCGATTTGCTGAATTTTGGTGGACCCTCTAATATGCGACCATCATTTGCATCCCAGCTTTTTGATTACGTCGTAGTCTTTCAGAAAAATTCCGCCCTATTTGTAAGGAGAGTTGCCAAACGATTGCAATCAAGAACACATACTGTATACATTTTATTTTATTATTCATATATGTTTATAAAATTTTTATTTTCAAATTTAAGCGCGTAATAAATAAGGCTCCAACCCTATGAAACGGCGCCGTTTTGCTAGTGGAATGAACCTTTTTTGATATTTTGATTCTTATTTATATATTGATTCTTTCTAATTTATTGTGGCCCTATTTAAATTTATAATATCTACTAAAATCACATATACACTTCTTAGTATAAATTTATTATAAATCAAATATTGCAAATATCTTACTAATAATTGATATTTTTATAATAAAATAGAAATACATATAAGCTTAAATTCATATCACCATATAAACAATATAGTGTTAAAAATGTTATCAAAATATTTGAGCTTTCTATATATGATCAAAAATACTTTTACAGACCTGCTTTGGATCTTAATCTAATACAAGGATACATTATGTCATTAAATCATTATGTAAAAACATGCAATTCCTTAAACATGTTATATCCCTGTATAATTGCTTTAAAAAATTATTAAAATTCACTTTCTAAGACATTTTCCTCCATTTTTAATATAAAATACTATCTTATTTCTGAATTAAATAGCATCCAATGGCCTCACCGTAAAAATTAAAAAAAAATAGCATCCAATGGTACTATCACTAGTACGTATATGGCAGTTCACACGGTTCCACTTCCGGAACTAAAGGAATGTCCATCATAGTAATGATAGCTCCATGAATCATTTTTTTTATTTAAGGTACGTAGGTGTTAAGCCCATAATGATTGTGTAGTGGCTGATATTGAGAACACAAACTCTACTAAAATCCATATGCACTCTTTTATTAACAACTTTACATAACCAAATCTTAAAAAACAAAATTAAAAAAAGCACCAAAAAATTGAAACTTCATATCCAAATTGGTCCAAATTTCAGCATTAGTCATAACAACTATCTTATCAATATATTCCGCTCCGACCCTAAGCACAGAAATGGTAATTTGTTTTCAAAATCCAACGAACTCAAGATAATGAAGTTAACTCTCCATTTGAAAATTGTTTGAGATTATTTTACTGTACTTATGATATATATATGTATGAAAACAGATCACACACAAAATCTGGGTCAGAATTCATCAAAGTTGGGTAACACTAAGTAATACCAGCTTAGCTGGGCATTTGTATCCTTGGCAGGGTTGTTAGTGGTAACTTATCGTGGTAAGCTACCATGGTAAGTTACTGGTAAGTTACCATAAAATTTAATAGTAAGTTACTTGATTAACATTAATTTTTGCTGATATTAAGGCAAAATGGTTCGACAAAGCTTACTGGTAACTTGCAAATTCAGTAACTTACCAGTAACTTTCACAACCCTAATTCTTGGACAAAATTTATTAATTCCGGCCCAGCTGACCACAATTCAGACCCTAAATTTTGGGAACATTTTAACATGAAAATCTTCATTATTTCATGTTTGCAAATCTGGGAGCAATGTTAATGGTTCATTTAAGTCCGAGTTTTGTGCAAAACCGGACTCGAATCCAAAAAATAAAATGAAACAAAACAACTAACTCTTACAGGAAGATCCGAAACAGAATCTTAGTCGACTGGACCAGAATTAATCAAAACCTTGAGAAGTAGATTTCACGATAGATTTAAATGTCGACACTCCATCCCGCGAAGTACGTACGTACGCAAATAGGTATATGAGAATAGTCGATTATGTAATATGACTAAAATGAATTGAGAAATAAACTTTTTTTTTTACTCGCACGCTAAATAAACTTTAAATGCTATTTTAAAAACAGTAACCTAAGAACCATGCTAGTAGCATTCACCCTAAAAGTTAAAGAAAAGAACTATTTAATATTTTTCTTAAATTGTTCTATATAATATAATTTTTTATTGGTCAGAGCATGTGACATTTCATTAGTATCTATAAAAGTAAATATTAGAAATCTTAAAAAATAAAACCAATCTTTTACTCGATTAATTAGACCAATAAGGAGGTGGTCTCTCGTCATCATAAGAATTTGTCCCTGTCAACCTTTTCAAATCATTATCCTTTGGCAAAATTCCGAAATAAGCAGCTTGTATCCATAGACTACCGAACAAGGCAAACAGCCACATGAAAATTAAATTCGCAAGTCTTATCCTACATGTTACTATTGAAATATCTCGTGGGTAAGGAAAATCCGAAGGACAGTATGAGGGAATCGGCTTTATTTCATCTTCGGTTATTATCGAGTAACTTACTTATGAATTGAAAATTCATGAATGATAGAATGGTAAACAGCACATTAATTGTTTCATGATATGAAATATATATATATATTTATCTTACTTGTGACAATTAGCCATATTAAAAGTATAGGACTGATCAAAAAAATTGTCATTTCGTTAGTGAAATTCCCCCAAAAAAAAGAATGAATGGAATAAATGTCAAAATTAAAAACAAGATAATCACAATAATTCCTCCTTGAATGTTTCAACAAAAACTTTTAGTCTACAACAATTACATATTGCAGATACTATCAAACTAACTAAAGTTTCATCATCAATTTCGTATGGACGTAAATTTTGGTTAAATTAAAATAACATTAATTAATTAAGAGTTTAAAGAAATTTGGTAATTGGAGATATATTACTTACAAGGTATCGATATAGTGCAAACTAAATAACTGTTAGGAAGGAAATAATCAAATTAGAGACATACAAGAAACGATAATCTTACAAAGATTGAGGACATACCAGAATTCGATTATCACATTTGCTAATTTCATTTCGCGTGTAATTTGTTGAAAAAAATATTGGAATTTCAGTATCTCTATATAATAAATTTATTGAAAAGATATCCGTGAATACTATAACAAAAATATCAAACTATAGAAATATCATTAAACAATGAATTAACCGACCAAAGACAGGACAAAGTAATATTAAAATTATTAACGGGATTCCTAAAATGCCTCCAATAAGGCATCTAAGATTTCTTGTCATTATTATTATGTCAAATAAAAAAAAAAAGGATTGGTGTAATAAAAAGATATTTAGTGTCGAAAAAAAAACGCTAAGTACATATGTCTGGTTAATAGTCCACGCCCCTTCTTCCATTTTCATAACCTGCAACAAACATGTCGCTCACAGTCGACATAAAAATTTATTTTCTACTTTATAGGAATAACAAGTAAAACTTGTAAATTTAGCCAGTAGGCTGTGCACTCACATAAGATTTTATTTTATTTAAATTTTCTCACCTGACCATTATGGAGAAAGATGTGGCTTATATAAAGTGACAACTTATTGCATCGGTGTGCGAATAATTAAACATTAAAAATTGATTTGTCTTTGTATTATCTGTCAGCCTTATATCAATATAATTTCGTCTGATAGAATATTTACAGTAAAAATGATAATGTAGCGCAACTACCGCCAGTCAAAATATCATATTCGTAGAACGAATTTTACGTACGTACGTATTATAAGTTATATCGGTATTATACTAATCTTTAATTATAATCATAATATAATGTGCTTTAACAATTTTATGATATATTATATATATTACAAATACAGTAAGTTTTGGTAAAAGTGTATATGCAAGATCCCTCATTTTTTACTACGTATATAATTACTCATTAAGGATATTCTATAGAATAGGTGGGCAATATAAGAAATAAACTTCGATAATTATTAATTTTTTAATAGTGGAGTTGCGAGTTTGCCCATCTATTCTATAGAACATTCTAATTGGATTGGGTAATAGTAACAAGCTGAATAATCAGTCTGTGTGAATGTTACTATAATTCATAATAATACAAACAAAGAATAGCAAGAATAAAAAAGCTCCAACTAATTTATCTGCGACCTAAACCTATATTAGTTAAATTTTTTTTTTTTTTATCTTCACAATGTCATGAACAGGTGGATTTTTATTAGGTATTTTAGTAGTATATTCTTGGTTAATGAGAATACATTTAGCCACACATGCAACTTTTGGTTGCCTATTTAAGTAGTCCGTCCAAAAGTTTTATACTAGATGTTATACCTGTAACCTAACTAGGAGATTACCTATTTAAACTCTTTGATGTTTTCCATTCTGCATCACCATTACAATTATGTTGGCCTATAACTTTGTGCTGTTTCAATTAAAAACCACTTAGATCGATATGTGTTATATTACTTGTGTCCTAATTCTATAGATAACTTAATAGTGTTTTTATACTATTAGGTTACTTTAGGAGAGGTGTAGTACATATGCTCTTAATCTTTCTATGTTCTACACATTTTCAAATTAGGTTTCAAATATTTTCTGCAGTAGCTAAAACTATTACTAGCAGTTAAGGTTAACTGTTAAACTGCACAATTTTAGTATTTATACCTTTACAAAATTCATTCTGATCTTGAAATTTACATTAAACTAGTTCTTATACTGATCACTCCTAACTACCAAACCAGTTAGCCTGAATGGGTTATTGTATCTAGGTTTTAAGTGCCTTCTGGTTTTATTTTCCTTGGTTTCTAATTCCATAGTATAGGACTTTTTTTCGATGTAACTTTAGCAGCCAGGTTAGTGAACTCTTTTTGTCTCAAGGTTTTTATTTAGTTCTTCAATCTTTAGTTCTGGTTTTTCACAATATTGTTAAAGATCTTTACTACCTTCTTGCTTAGGTCTTGTCAAATGGGTTTCAATTATTTCAGTTTCTTGAATTTGGATCATCCAAGATTTTTATTTTAAGTGGTAGTACCAAAATTACAAGTAAAATACTTAACCGATCATTAAATAAATATTATTAGTACACAGGTCTATTTTTTTAAAAATGTCTTTAGTGGAATTTGAACTCTAGATCTGCTGCTTAGAGGTGACAACTTAACCACTACTCTAAGTCATCACACTCTTTGGTTAAATATTAAATTTATTATATTTAAATTAAATTATTGATTATTTGTTTTTTTTTCACTTAGGCAAGATCACGCTAGTGATTCCTGTTTATTAAAGCTCTTCTCATGAAAGATGTAATACAATAAAACTTTAACTCTGACATCTTGCGATTACCTTGCATAATTTAATCGATTACCTACACATACCTACAGGTGACCTGTCACATCGCAGAGATACAATCAATTAAGATAATACCCTAGATAGAGAGATCGTCTGATCATCACCTTACAATAGGATATTACTAATCTGATAACATCTTCTTGTAGGGAAGTGAAAGAAAAAGAAAAAATATTTTATAAAAAAACACAGAGGTATAAGGGAAGATGATAAAAGATACAAACAAGAAAATAAAGGGGAAAAGGAAAAAATGAAAAAAGAAAAATATGGAATATATCTACAACAGATGGTCATAATTATAAGCCTGTGTCAGGCTTTATAAAAATTACATACTATACTATCTAAACTAGTTTTTACTCTAATCTATATAATTAGTATATTTAAGCAAAAAAACCATAGGAGGCAAAAAAATCGGCTTCTTCAACATCAGCATCATAGAGAAGTTAGAGATCCATACTATTAGTCTCAAAGCATTGTTTGTTTGAATTGTCACTTCTGAGATACGTAATCCATATATCCACATTCCATGTATATCTACATGTTTATTGTGACAGAAAAAAGTAAATAATGCCAACTGATTTGGTAAGTAAACAATATGTCGATCTTTTAGAAGAGGTAAGCTAAGTCGCCCACTTTTTTACAAAATTTTCCTTGAAAAAAAAGCAGAGGGTCAACAAGAATATATAAGGTTCTTCTGTAAGTTTTACAGTTGTATAGACAATTCTTCAAGTTTTTGACTGCTACTTGTTCTCAGAATAGCCCTTCTGATTTGGATATCATTATTTGTTTTAAAAGCTTTTTAAAATAAAAAATAAAATAATATATATATTTTTTTGGTGTTAAGATCACTTTTCTTTTTTTGATTATTATTATAGTATGATATATCATATCATATATATATAGGGCCATTGCAGTAAAAAGGGCTAAAATTCAGAAATATATAATTTTGAAAAAATCATATTTATTTTGTTCAGACTGATCTGGTCAATCAAAAATTCTGAGATTTGATTAGTTAGTTATATTAAATAATTTCATGATATACAAATCTTCTAAAAAAAATTTATAAATATTTTAATTTTTTATTAAGCAAATCAATTTCTATTTATTATACCCTGGTCACTATATCAAGATCACAGAGCATAAATCAGTTATACTCTGGGCACTATGTGTATAAGCGGGACTTTCAGCCCCACTTATATCCAACTGTCCAGAATATAACTATTACTAATAGAAAAATGTAGACTGTCTCGAAATTTATTCAAATCTTACAAAAACTCAATTTTGATTTTTGGGTGAGTTTAGGTCCTTTCTACTATAATGGCCCCATATTTGTAAAGTATAACTAACCAAATGTATAACTTTTGGTTATCTATTGAAGTGGTCTACTTATTGCTAAATTCTACACTAGATGTTATATCTATAATTCAACTAGAGATTATTTATTTAAACCCTCTGCATTTATGTACAATAATTATCTAACTAAGTGAGAATACTAGTGCTCTCTTATTTTCAGATACTTGACTTAGTCTATAGAGTCCTTTTCTTTAAGATAAACCTGCTAGAGCCTTCTGTATCTACAATCCAGCTGATCTAGTTTTCAGTTGATATATACAGGCTATAGCTCACCACTTGCACTCCAGTTCTATAGCAGAAGTGTTTTTTGGCTGTTTTGTATTTACTAGTTTTTTTCATAACATTTTAACTATTCTTTAAATTGTTTAGCTAGCAAATTTGTTAACTAAAATTTTTTTAACATGTTTTTTTAAAATTACTAAAAAATTTATTAAGGATAAGTACTCTTATTACTAAGCTAAAATAAAAATTTAGTATATTATTAAATTTTTTTTTTCATATTGGTAGTCTTACTGATATCTTTATTAGATTTAAACTATTTAAATTGCAGATCTGACATTATTCAGCTGTTCTATTGGTGCTCAAATGCGGTCTATCACACTGGTTAAGACATTGTTTATACTAAAGAGTTGTACCAAGCTAGCTAGTGAAGCTATAATAAAATGTCTTCAATTTAAAGAATTTTTATTAAGATTTCATCAACAATTAACCTCTTTAACTTTATCCTTCTTATTATAATAATAATCTAAATCTACTCTACTATCTAATTTAGCTTTAATTTTTACTCTATTATAGTTAAATTCTCTCTGTTTGTGTCCAAGCTTCTTTCTTTTCTTTCAGTTTATTTTGTCTATACCAATAGGGGATTTGGCTCTTGAAAGTCTTCTTTTGTTCTTCTCTTTATACTTTTCTTTTTGTTTCATAGCTCCATATTCTTTCTTCTTTCTAAAGAGTTTATTTTATAGGTCTTTTCTGAAAAAGTTTTTCTATAGACCTTCTCTCTTCTTAGCTTTCTTAACGTTATACTTGAATCTTCTGCTTCTAGGTCTTGATTAATCCACTTGTGTCTTCTTTTTCCATTTTGTCAGAATCGAGCTTTTAGGTCTTTTGTTTTTATGTTTCGATTAGTCTATTCAGATCTTCTTTTTAAAGCCTGGTTTTTTGCTTAGAAACTTCTCATATATTTTAATAAAAACCTTTTGATTTCTAAAAAGTTCTATTAAAATTTGTTCTATTATTTCTAATAACATATCTTTCTTTTTTCTTTTCTAATTCTTAATTCCCTTTAATCTTTCTGCTGATATATCTTGAATCAAACTTGTATTACTAATCTATCAGGATCTCGACTATTGTATCCATTCTACTAGCAAATCTTTTCTTCTCTTTTTCTAATTTTTGTCATTAATCTGTAAGTCTTTTTTGCTTGTTTGATATATTATTTTTGGATATTTTATAGAATAGGCAGACAATATAAGAAATAAGCTTCGCTAATAATTAGTAATTATTAATTTTTTTAATATCAGAGTTGCAGAGTTTGTGGAGTTTCTTACCTATTCTATAGAATATCCTTATTTTTATCATCCAATATGCTGAAGTTAAAAATAAAGCTTTTGAACTCATCTCTGCTTAAATCTGTTTTAAAGTTTTTGCTTTTATAGTCTTCAATATATTGTTTCTTAATTTCCTTTTCCTTTTTTTTCTTTGTTTTTTCTTCCTTCTCATATTAGTTTCTGCAGCTATTTCAATGAATTCTTTAAATTTTTTAACTAATGCTTTCAATATTATTTTGTTATGCTGCTTTTGTTAAATTTTTCTTTGTTCTTGAAGTCTTTTGTTTCAATCTAATTCTAATTTCATCTTTATTTCAGCAGCTTGTTTTTTCCTTAGTCGAACTTGTATCTTTTTTTTTTTTTTCTTGATTTTTTTTTTAATCTTATATTGGTTTGCTGCGAAGGTTTTGATAGATTTTTTAAATTGTTGTATTATTGTCTTCAGGGCTAATTTATTGTACTGTTTTTATTAATTTTTCTTTTGTTTTTGAAGTTTTTTTTTCTAATCTAAATCTACTTTTAACTTTATCAACTCTATTTTAGCAGCTTGTTTTTCTTTAAACTCTATTATCTATCTTATCCTATTAGCTATTTCTAAGTTAGCTAGAATTTTGTTCATTTTTCATATATGATGTATCTAATTGGATCCTCTTCTTTTTGTAGTGTAGTGTAGTAATCATAGTTGTTTCTTTTTCTAAATACAAGTTCTGTATAATTAAGTTTACCTGAATTATATTTCTATAATTCTTCGGCAAGTTCCGCTATTTGTGCTTTATTATCTTCTTATATTATAAGTTTTCTCAGCATATTTTGCTAATATCAGATCTATTAGAATATCTTTATTTTCGTCAAGTGCTTCTACTTGTGCTTCAAATTCTTTTAATACAGTAATCATTCTTACAGAACATTCTATTAATTTTTGCGTTATGTGACTTGTTGTTTTTTTGTTGTTTTTTGTTGTTGTTTATTGAGGTTGTTTACCACCTTTGTTTATATTTGTCATGTGATTTTTGGTGTATTTTTTTTTGTTTATTCTTCATTATATGTTATGTTTCTTGTGTTATTAAAACAGAACTGCATTACAGGGTTAAGGCTGATTCTCTAAAAATTCACAAAGTCCAGTAATTTTGCACAATTTCTTCTATATCCTTACTTCTTTAATATAAGTCTCTTAAGAAATTAAGTGTTTTCTACTATCTTCTTCCTTTTTCTTTAAAGCTCCAAGTCTAGTTTCTTATTTTTTTGTTTATATAAATTTGTATATAGAGGATTAGTGAAAAGAGTTGTTTGGCCTTCTTGACATATTGTTAATTAATATCTATTAAAATTTTAATTATATATATTTATAAATAAAAGAAAATTTGTCTAAATATAGGCAATTCAAAAAAAAACTTTTTTCTATTAATTAAAGTTAAAATTTTAATTATAAAATTATAAAAACTTTTATAATAAAAGATGTTTATGATAACTTAATCTATAATTTTTTTTTTTTTTTTTCGATGTTAAGGTGAGGTCATTGCCTCGTATCTTTATTAGATATTTGATTGGAGTATTTGCCTTATATGGCTACATATCTATCTAAGAATATAAGCTTTGGACAATTATCCATGATCTAAACCTACCAGAGTATGCTACATTCCCGTCACGTATTGGGTTATACCTGAATTTGGTGTTCAGACTATTTCTAGTTACTCATCATATTTCTCTTATGTCTTATCATCAAACCTTGATTACTCTCAAATTGGTTTTTTCGGGAAATCGGTCCTTTTACGGCCTCCCAATTTGGTGTGTCTGTTATTCAGTATGTACTAGTACTAGTAGATAACCTTTCTTATAGGTGGCCTCTCATATACGTATCTTAAGCCAAATGCTTGCTGCCGCCACCAGTCCTACATAAGAAGCATTGGTATCACATTTTGGGTCTTTAGACTTATCTTGTGTTTGCACCATCCATTGTCGGCTTGTATCACTTCATACAACAGTATATTGCATAAATGCCACAGATCCTTCTACTTACTTCCCCAGGTAAACTGACCTCGTATCTCAAGCCAGACCTCTGCTGCCACTGACAGTTTGCTATCCCCAGGTCTTTTGACGTTTTCTAAGTTGTATATTGCAGTTGTACAACTTCTATCCCCTTATATACTCCCTTATATGGTGTTTGCTAGGACTATGATTCGTGAGGATCCCCTGAAGTTGCACAGCAACTGCAAGGCTACACACTTTCAGCCATTAGCTTTTGTAATTTTGCTTTAATGACCTATTTTGTTAAAGACCAGCCTAACATCACAAAACTACTTAAGTGGCAAGCTAAATCACTTCCAGCTATTTCTAGTTAGTGTGGCATTTGTGCTGGTATATCCTAGCTTTTTTTGTTATAAACTTTCATATAGGTGTGACCAGAGCTCCGATTTGGTGCGTTTAGATATACAGAGGTAGGTTATATTTTCTACGCCGAATAGCCTTCTATAGTTGTTCCACCGATACCAGAGGTGCTTCCAATTCCAATTAAGGTTTGATCCTTTATCACAGCCTATAGTTGTATATCTCCGCTTCACTCACTACTTCAGTTTTGGTAGTATTAAATTACTTTTCTAAGCAAATATCTAATGCTATACCATATTAGGACTAATTCGCACGATCTGTTAATCATTCTTCCAAGCAAATACCCCACAAGTTGGGTGCAGAGATGTTGGTAATGCCAAATATAGAGGTGATAGAATGTTGGTGTTGCCTCTTAGTTATCCTAACTGAGGACTTATATGTGCAATCTTCTACAACCTAGATCTTCTGTGATGCCGCTGTCATACGTAGTACCCACATTTTGCAACCAGGTCTCCTTCCGAGAACTCCTTATTCTGATCTAGTACTGCACTTGGACTTTCCACAAGACTTCACATCCGATTTGGCTCTATATGGTTATAGTAACAAATTCGAAAATTTGCTACCAGCCCGACTTGAACTGTTGACCTTGTCTGTGGAGATTTGGAAGCTTAACCAATAAGCTACAGAACCCAAACCCTTAATCTACAATTTATATCAAACTTATAGAGTATATATTCTTAGAATTTTAAAATATTTGTTAATAGTCAAATAAAGTTTTTAAAAATTAAAAATTTTTTAAATTTTTAAATTTTTTAGTTTATAGATAACTTAAAATTTTTTATATAAATATAAAAAAGGTACTGCTATTTGCACCATAGTTTTTACTATTTGCACCATTAATTTGACCAAAGTTAGGGTTAGTTTCAGTTAAATTAATAGTGTAAATAGCCAAAATTATAGTGCAAATAGCAATTCCTTATAAAAATTAAATTTATTAAAATATATTTTATATTAATAATTAATATTTAAAAAAAAATTTATTTTATTTTTTTTTATTATTATTGAATTTGCTATATACAAGAAGAGATAATTACAAGTTTATATCAGGATGATATATTAAAAAAAATTATCTACTATTTCTTGTATAACCATCTAGGTGTAGCAAAACACCTCTTAATTTTCTATTTATAAACTAATTTAAAACTAGCTACTATTAGTTTTAGAAGTGGGAAAGAGGAGGCCCAGATTAATAAAAGTGTTTAAGTTTAATGAAATATAAGAAAAGAGAAAAATAAAAATAAAAAACAATAAAATTAAATAAGAATAGAAAGAGAAAAAATAAAGAGATATAAAATTAACGGAGATAGTATTTTTATAGTAAAAAGTGTATAAATAAAATTAAAGAGAATTTTTTATTTATTTATTTTTTTTTTTTTATAAATAATAATAAAATGTTGAACGTTCATACTGTAGTCAGTAATGTCACCTCAGTGCACTGGGTAAGACAACCTACTGATGGAGTCGAACTCACAACCCTACAATGGTTATAAGCATTCTAATTCACTGTACTACAGGGGGGTTAATGAAAATCAGATTTTTTACCCTTTTTAGCAATGCTTTGTTTAATTCGAGTTGACAGTAAGGTCAACAGATCGAAAAAGCAGTCCAAGCAGTAAGGCGCAACATGTTGATAATCACATGGGCTGTTGAAGAAATCCAGTGCATACGAGTTAAGTAAGTTTAATGAAATGCCTAATAAGATCAACAAGGTGCGATACCAATATAACCAAAAGCGGCCACAGTATAACAAAGCATACGAATAAAAGTAAGGCAGTATTGAGATATCAGCAACAGCCTCGTAAAATCAAGTGTATGTGTGAAAAAAAAAAAAAAAAAAGAAGAGAGATAAGCATTCGTAATAATGAGTAGAAGAAATGCATGTAACCTAACAATCAACAGAAATAAGAGCACAATATCTAATGAGTCAGTTGAAATGATAGCTACGTTCAGCACTCAAAGTCAAGAGGCCCAAAGCTATGATGTGAATATTGACTCACAAATAAAAACATACGTAGACACAGTAATTCAAACAACAACAGCAGCGATGATGCAGACCATGCAACGATACATGGACTAGCAGTTTGAAACTCAGAGAGAATGGAATGCACAAGTTATGAATACAATTAGCCAGCATTTTGTTCAATTAGAACAGACAAACCTGCAGAGTGAAATCAACAATGAAATTCAAAACAACAACATTACTCAGTCCACAGTAGAGAATCATAACCAAGATAGCCCAGAAATCAGAAGAGAACCAGGAATCTTGCAAGCAACGACACACAACCCATCTAAAAATTTGAAGTATACATCACGATTCAAATTATCAAGAGCGATTACCTCTTATT
>CAJVPZ010001071.1:0-15714 GCA_910592135.1 Racocetra fulgida | reverse complement strand
ATAATATGCCCTGATTTGGCAATCGGATTGTGTCAATCGATTTTCGTTAAGGCGTGATCATGCTGTTTGTCGCACGGCGTAGATCGTCGGCAGATTTTCCAGGGTGCCGGTACACGCTGAACTGATGCTGAGCCAAAATTTACTCCCATGATCTGCGTGAAATGTTGATCGACTGTTATTATATTATCACGTGGATATGTGTTACGTTTACATATGTAGCACAAACATTACATGTTAACTATGTTTAGTTATTCATAAATATCGGAGACCTAACAGTTGGGGTAAGGGTGTCCTCTAATAAATATTTGAGGCCTAGCAGTTAAGGTAAGGGTGTCCTCTAATAAATATTTGCGCACATTGGTGTTAGTATAATGGAGCGAAGTGGAGCCGACAGGCGTAGCGAAGCGATCATGAAATTCGTAAAAAGTCTGTTCGGGTTGATAGTTTCCTGCTGCTGTATTTAATTTAAAAATTCAATAATGCATCATTATCAGTTCAGCAGTTGCGTATTTTAAGTTAGTACGTACGTACGTACGTACGCATGTAAATTAGCATGGTTGAAAATCCATTTGATTGGTTGTCGATCCCTGAAATTTCATTGGCTGCTTATAGTAAATGTTCTATATGAAAACACGATCGATTATATGGTACGTTGCTGACGAATCTGATTATATTTGATTAAATTTGCCAGAAGCAAGTAGTATCAAAGAATAAAATTTTTATAAAATTTCATTGTCTGTTTGCTATAAAAATTTATGACTTACTACTTGCAAGTCATAAATTTATATAGCAAACAAACAATGAAATTTTAAAGAAATTTTATTCTTCGATGCTACTTGCTTCTGGCAAATTTAATCAAATATAATCAGATTCGTTGACTATTTATCATATGATCAATTGTATTTTTATATATGGTGTTACTATGATGATCGACAGCCAATCAAATGGATTTTTCATCATGCTAATCCCACTAGGGCAATTAAAATATGATTATACCCAAACTCTAACCCTAACATTAACAGTGAAATTTTTTAGTTGGTGATGCCAGGGTCTATAAGCACTTTAGGTTTGTTTATATGGAAGATTATCATGTGATCACATAAATTTCAGCATCATTCGATTTCAGCATCATTCCTGACAATATATATAAGATATATTTTACTAATAGATATTATTTTAGTCTAACTGTTTATATTATATTAAAAAGTGATTATAATATAAATATTTTGAAATATACTGCTTAAATCATATCATTAAAATAAATAGATATATTTAACAGGCTACATATTTTATTAATGCTTTACTTTGAAATATAAAATATAAATTATCTTTAGCTAAATATTGTTCAAATTAATAATAGAATACTAAAACTCATATTTAAGTAATATTATTACTGTATGATAATTTTAAAGACTATTTTTATACAATTATAATACTGTTTTAAAATAAATTATGTATACAATTTTATATTATATTAACTTTGTATTATATAATCATATATTAATTATAAATCTTTATAGGATTTTGTATATTTAATTTTTATTAGCTTGTTCAGACTAATATTGTATGATTATATATTATATTTACTCAAACAATTGAGTTCTTATTACACTTCAAACAATTATTAATTTGAAGTATATAATGTTTATCTCTACATAATACTAACAGCATTGCATTATAAAAATTCTTTATAACAAGCTTTTGATATGTTATATTGTATTATAAGATGGTCTAAGATTTGCTTGACTTTATTTAATATTAGCCTATTGGCTTTGATATATTCTCTTAAGCTTTATATAGAAAGATCTTTTACCTTTTTATTAATTACTTGGTTTAGATCAAAGTACATTTTTGAATTAAGTATATCTACAGTTTTTTTTTTTTTTTTTTTTTTAAAGAGTAAGACCTGATCTCAGTTTTTTATTGATAATATTTTGTATTATTATTACAATTTAACATCAAGATATTTTTACATATTTTGAAATTAAGCTATCTAAAAACTTTTGACTAAGGCTAGTTTATCTTTAGCCTAGGCTCTACTAAGAGAAAGCACCAAGTCTTCACTCAGATTGCATTTGATATATTGTGTTGAGAGATGCATTGTGCATGTAGTATTGTTTGGTCCATCTTATCTATTTATCTTGAGCTGTTTGCTGTGTATTGTAGTCTGTATTCATTTGTATATTTTGTTGATTTGTGTTTTGTGTATAGTTGTTGTTTGCATTTTGTTTTTGGTTATTACTTGTTGTTTGGGCTGTGATTTTGCAGTAGTCTTTCCATGTTTGATTGTAAATTGTTTTGCAGATTTTGTGAAGTAACTTGACTGTATTGGGTTTTGTTTTGTTTGTAGTAAGTGTGATTAATTTTAGATTTTGTTTAAACGCATCTGTAATGAGGCCTTGAATCAAGATTATAGTATTGTCATTGGCTGTAGGGTTAAGATTATTGAAAAATTTGTCTATAAACACTTGTTTTTCACTATTTGTTGCTGTATCTTTTTGATTTTTATCTATAAATTTTCTAACTGTGTTGTTTATAAAGGTGTTTATATTTGTTGGGTTCGTTGGGCATATTAGCCAGTGTATATTTGTTTCTTCTTCTGTGTTGCATATTTTGCATTGAGTTACTAGGTATATATGTGTGTTTTGTTTGTTTAGGTTTTGAAGCATTAGCAGTTCATTCAAAAGGAGTTTTAGTTTGAAAGCTTTTAGTTTGGAAGTGGATTGGATGTGTTTGCCAGGATGTTGGTATATCATTATAATTAATAAAAGCATATTTTAATTCCCAGTCAATGTTTTGTATATTAGTCCACTTTTGTGTTTAGTTTTGCAAGTACCATATGGCTAAATTTTTTGCATTTTGAATATTTCTAATTAATCTTCTTGTTTTTTGTATTGTTGTGTGATTAAACCATGCAAATGTATATGTTGTGTAGTTAACTTGTTAGAATTTTGGTATTATTTCTTGTGTATTAGTATCAAAAGTTGTTTTGGCATATAATTTTGTAAATACTGAAAATTCATTTGGTATTAGTATTATTTCTAGTTGGATATCTTTCCTTGCTGTAAGTATGAAAATATTGTACCAGTATAGCTAGTGTTGGTTTTTTGTTATGATATTCTTCTTGTTATATTTGATCATATTGTATTATTGATATATATTGCTAATGTAAGTTGTGGTTGTAAGTATCTTTAGTATTGTATTGATTGGTGTGATGGCTATTAGTGTTAAGATTGCTGTTAATATTGCGGTGGTTTTTGATGGCCAGTTTGTAATTTTGTTGGTTAGTTAATGTTAGTTTGGCAAATTTTCTAAATGAATCCATATATAAATTATTCAGTGTTTATATCTTTATATATTATTATTATTGCATTTGTTTCTTTTTGTATAATAATATCTTTTGCTATTTTTATTAGTATTGTATTGATTGTAGTCTCTGAGAACATGCCATTGCATATTTGTAATATTTTTAGTAGCTTTTTTGGATGTTCAGCTAATTAAGATATGTTGTTTATTTTGTAGTAAGGTGTTTTGTTATCATATACATTGTAATGCTTTTTGTATTTCTTCTGCATTGCTGTATATATGTTTGCTGTGGCTTACTTGTATTATGCTATAGTTTTTTGGGCTTATTTGTATAGTGCTCTTGCCATGGTGTGTTGTGGTTGTTAGTTTGCATTGGTTGCATTGTATAAGTTGTTGTGGTTGTTGTCTGTCTGTTATATATATCCAGTGTGTTAATTTTATGTTGTTATGATTATTTATAGTCATTATTTTTCTAATTATAATTTGGTTTTGTATCTGCGTCATTATCCATTTGTTTTTGATTATTTTTTCTTTGTTGATTATATATAGATTTGGTGTTTGTAGTGTTATCTGGTTTGTTTGTTAAATTTGTATATCAATTATTGCAGTGATTATTTTAAACCATACCGGTTCTCTGTCTATTGGTATTCTGCATGTTGCATGTGATGTTTTTTTCTAACTGATTGTTTGTATATTGCTTGAGTTTGTTAGCTGTTCGATAAAATTGATTTTGTACTAATTTAATTTGGCCTTGAGTTGTTGAGCATTAATTTTGTTTGTGTGTAATATTGGATCTGTGAGTAACTTGTTTATACTATTTCTTTTGTTTGGAAGAGGTTTAGACTAGTTGCTAATATTGTTTATGATTATGAAGTAGTTATCGTGTAGTATTTTAATTCTCTTAGCTGTAGTTGTATTGTGTTCTGTTGTGGGGAGTATATATGATGAGTTAGCTAGTATTGATGTATTTGTATTTGCTACATTTTGTATTTGTTATATATATATATAGTGATGAGTTGCATAAGTCTGGATCATTTATTTGTTATGTTATTTTGCTTATATGATGTTGATATTATATGTTTCATAGTGTTCTAAGTGTATATATTCTGTAGTTGTAAAATGTTGAGTTGGGTATAGCTCTGAACATCCCAGCCTTATGTTTAGTAATTGAGGTATATTTGTTTGTAAGTTTGTTGTATTGTGATTGGGCATATATATAATTTTGTGTTCTATATTCGAAACATGTTAAGATAACTGTGTTAATTATATATATAGCTTGTTTCTCTGTGATTGTTGATTTTTGAAGTAGCTTTAGAGCTTCCTCCATTTCTTTTGTTATATTTTGTTGTATTGTTGTTTTACTAGTATGGATATTGTAGTAACATCCAAGGAATCAGAAGCATTGTTTTGGTGTTATTGAGTGTATATTAGTGTTATTGAATGTGATATATTGTAGAAGGAGTTAGCTGTATCTATTAGTGTTTGTAGGTTTGGTTTGTTTTCTGCTATCTATAGCATGTCGTCCATATATGCAAGTACATTTTGTTGTTTGTTAAGGTATTTGTGTTGTGTGTGTATTGATTGTGGTATTGCTATGCGCATTGTGTAAGTAGAGTGGTTTTTGTTAATTTGAGTTAGCAAGGGGTCATAGTATATCCTCTATAATAGTAGGGTTATTGTCTCTCCTTGATCTATGCCATCTTAAATGTGATAGTTGTTGGTTAGTCCATGGTTTGTGATAACGTTATTATGTCTATGAGACAGTATATTGTTTATTATATTGATTATAGGTTCTGGTATTTTAATCTAATGTAGTGTTTTGATTAAGAGTAGTATATGTACTGAGTCATAAACCTTGCTTATGTCCTGTGATAACAACCATAATTCTTTTTTGTTTGTTTAGGTGTCTTCTATTATATATTAGAGTGTATGTATTGGTGTTGCAGTAGATGTATTAGCTAAAGCTATGTAGTTGTTTGGATTTAATATGCTGTATTTGGATAGGATAGGGTTGAGTCTTCATACAATGATTTTTGTAAGGATTTTCCTGGTGTATTCAATCAGTGTTATCAGGCAAGTTTGGTTTAGGTCTTTTGTGAATGTTACTTTTTTTGATATGGGATATATTGTACTATATTTCTATGCTATTGATACATCCTGTAGTGTTATACAATTATTAACAAGGTTTAGGATTGTAGTTTTTGCTTGGGGGCCTAGGTGTTTTAGCATTCATTTGATATTCTTGAGGGTCTGGTGGCTTTTATATTGGGTGCTTCTTTAATTATATTCTCTAGTTCGAAGGATGTAATCTTTGTCGTAATTGTATTGTACTATGTTGAATTTATTGTTTGAATTAGTTTGTATTCGTCTGCCTATTCTTGCTATAGTTCTGCTTAAGTAGGGTTTGACTACATCCAGTTTTTAAAGTGTTTCTGTATTGTGGTTTTGATCTCGTGAGGTTCTGTGATTATGTTGTTAGGTGTTCAGGTATTACAGGATTTATGTATTTTTTAAGTATACTTTTTATCATTTTAGATGTATTGTTTTGAAAGTTTTGGTATCTTCTTTTAATGCAGTTCTTTATATGTTGGTTTTTTTCTGTTTGGTTTTCTATGTTTCTTGATGTTTTGATCTGTTGTTAGACCGTCTTGAGTATAATATCTATTTCTTCAATAGTTGTGTTAGGTTGTATTTGTATTTGTATATTGGATAAATTATTGGCTTGTTGTATAAGGTTGTATATTCGATTGGTATTTGTTGCTTGTTTGTGTATACTTATGTGTCTTTATGCTTTGTTTATATATGTTAGTGCATTGTGTAATTTGGTAGCTGTAGGAAAGAATAGGTGATTATTATTTTGTATTGTTTTGCGTATATGTGAGATATGTTTGTTTGCACTTTGTTTGATACAATTTGCTAATATGTGCCATGTTTTGTTAAGGCTTTTTGTATTGGGGCTTGATGTGTCTATCTTAAGTTATGCAAGTTTTGTTTCGATTGTGTTTACAAATTGTTTCTATAATTCTGTATTCATCATATCGTATTTATATGTTGTTCTCTTTGTTTTATTTTTACTTCTTTTGTGTATATATGGTATGTTGATTGATATAAAGATGATTTTGTAATCGCTATTTGTGATTTGTATAGCCTCTTTTAGTATTGAGTTGTGGAAGTTTTCTATTAAGTTTTTTGGGATTCATATCTCATCTATTTGGCTGCTAGTTCGTTGAAAGCTCTATGTAGGTTGGTTTGGTAGTAGAGTGTTAATTAGTAGTAGCATATTTGTTGATTTGTGTTTTGTGTATAGTTGTTGTTTGCATTTTGTTTTTGGTTATTACTTGTTGTTTGGGCTGTGATTTTGCAGTAGTCTTTCCATGTTTGATTGTAAATTGTTTTGCAGATTTTGTGAAGTAACTTGACTGTATTGGGTTTTGTTTTGTTTGTAGTAAGTGTGATTAATTTTAGATTTTGTTTAAACGCATCTGTAATGAGGCCTTGAATCAAGATTATAGTATTGTCATTGGCTGTAGGGTTAAGATTATTGAAAAATTTGTCTATAAACACTTGTTTTTCACTATTTGTTGCTGTATCTTTTTGATTTTTATCTATAAATTTTCTAACTGTGTTGTTTATAAAGGTGTTTATATTTGTTGGGTTCGTTGGGCATATTAGCCAGTGTATATTTGTTTCTTCTTCTGTGTTGCATATTTTGCATTGAGTTACTAGGTATATATGTGTGTTTTGTTTGTTTAGGTTTTGAAGCATTAGCAGTTCATTCAAAAGGAGTTTTAGTTTGAAAGCTTTTAGTTTGGAAGTGGATTGGATGTGTTTGCCAGGATGTTGGTATATCATTATAATTAATAAAAGCATATTTTAATTCCCAGTCAATGTTTTGTATATTAGTCCACTTTTGTGTTTAGTTTTGCAAGTACCATATGGCTAAATTTTTTGCATTTTGAATATTTCTAATTAATCTTCTTGTTTTTTGTATTGTTGTGTGATTAAACCATGCAAATGTATATGTTGTGTAGTTAACTTGTTAGAATTTTGGTATTATTTCTTGTGTATTAGTATCAAAAGTTGTTTTGGCATATAATTTTGTAAATACTGAAAATTCATTTGGTATTAGTATTATTTCTAGTTGGATATCTTTCCTTGCTGTAAGTATGAAAATATTGTACCAGTATAGCTAGTGTTGGTTTTTTGTTATGATATTCTTCTTGTTATATTTGATCATATTGTATTATTGATATATATTGCTAATGTAAGTTGTGGTTGTAAGTATCTTTAGTATTGTATTGATTGGTGTGATGGCTATTAGTGTTAAGATTGCTGTTAATATTGCGGTGGTTTTTGATGGCCAGTTTGTAATTTTGTTGGTTAGTTAATGTTAGTTTGGCAAATTTTCTAAATGAATCCATATATAAATTATTCAGTGTTTATATCTTTATATATTATTATTATTGCATTTGTTTCTTTTTGTATAATAATATCTTTTGCTATTTTTATTAGTATTGTATTGATTGTAGTCTCTGAGAACATGCCATTGCATATTTGTAATATTTTTAGTAGCTTTTTTGGATGTTCAGCTAATTAAGATATGTTGTTTATTTTGTAGTAAGGTGTTTTGTTATCATATACATTGTAATGCTTTTTGTATTTCTTCTGCATTGCTGTATATATGTTTGCTGTGGCTTACTTGTATTATGCTATAGTTTTTTGGGCTTATTTGTATAGTGCTCTTGCCATGGTGTGTTGTGGTTGTTAGTTTGCATTGGTTGCATTGTATAAGTTGTTGTGGTTGTTGTCTGTCTGTTATATATATCCAGTGTGTTAATTTTATGTTGTTATGATTATTTATAGTCATTATTTTTCTAATTATAATTTGGTTTTGTATCTGCGTCATTATCCATTTGTTTTTGATTATTTTTTCTTTGTTGATTATATATAGATTTGGTGTTTGTAGTGTTATCTGGTTTGTTTGTTAAATTTGTATATCAATTATTGCAGTGATTATTTTAAACCATACCGGTTCTCTGTCTATTGGTATTCTGCATGTTGCATGTGATGTTTTTTTCTAACTGATTGTTTGTATATTGCTTGAGTTTGTTAGCTGTTCGATAAAATTGATTTTGTACTAATTTAATTTGGCCTTGAGTTGTTGAGCATTAATTTTGTTTGTGTGTAATATTGGATCTGTGAGTAACTTGTTTATACTATTTCTTTTGTTTGGAAGAGGTTTAGACTAGTTGCTAATATTGTTTATGATTATGAAGTAGTTATCGTGTAGTATTTTAATTCTCTTAGCTGTAGTTGTATTGTGTTCTGTTGTGGGGAGTATATATGATGAGTTAGCTAGTATTGATGTATTTGTATTTGCTACATTTTGTATTTGTTATATATATATATAGTGATGAGTTGCATAAGTCTGGATCATTTATTTGTTATGTTATTTTGCTTATATGATGTTGATATTATATGTTTCATAGTGTTCTAAGTGTATATATTCTGTAGTTGTAAAATGTTGAGTTGGGTATAGCTCTGAACATCCCAGCCTTATGTTTAGTAATTGAGGTATATTTGTTTGTAAGTTTGTTGTATTGTGATTGGGCATATATATAATTTTGTGTTCTATATTCGAAACATGTTAAGATAACTGTGTTAATTATATATATAGCTTGTTTCTCTGTGATTGTTGATTTTTGAAGTAGCTTTAGAGCTTCCTCCATTTCTTTTGTTATATTTTGTTGTATTGTTGTTTTACTAGTATGGATATTGTAGTAACATCCAAGGAATCAGAAGCATTGTTTTGGTGTTATTGAGTGTATATTAGTGTTATTGAATGTGATATATTGTAGAAGGAGTTAGCTGTATCTATTAGTGTTTGTAGGTTTGGTTTGTTTTCTGCTATCTATAGCATGTCGTCCATATATGCAAGTACATTTTGTTGTTTGTTAAGGTATTTGTGTTGTGTGTGTATTGATTGTGGTATTGCTATGCGCATTGTGTAAGTAGAGTGGTTTTTGTTAATTTGAGTTAGCAAGGGGTCATAGTATATCCTCTATAATAGTAGGGTTATTGTCTCTCCTTGATCTATGCCATCTTAAATGTGATAGTTGTTGGTTAGTCCATGGTTTGTGATAACGTTATTATGTCTATGAGACAGTATATTGTTTATTATATTGATTATAGGTTCTGGTATTTTAATCTAATGTAGTGTTTTGATTAAGAGTAGTATATGTACTGAGTCATAAACCTTGCTTATGTCCTGTGATAACAACCATAATTCTTTTTTGTTTGTTTAGGTGTCTTCTATTATATATTAGAGTGTATGTATTGGTGTTGCAGTAGATGTATTAGCTAAAGCTATGTAGTTGTTTGGATTTAATATGCTGTATTTGGATAGGATAGGGTTGAGTCTTCATACAATGATTTTTGTAAGGATTTTCCTGGTGTATTCAATCAGTGTTATCAGGCAAGTTTGGTTTAGGTCTTTTGTGAATGTTACTTTTTTTGATATGGGATATATTGTACTATATTTCTATGCTATTGATACATCCTGTAGTGTTATACAATTATTAACAAGGTTTAGGATTGTAGTTTTTGCTTGGGGGCCTAGGTGTTTTAGCATTCATTTGATATTCTTGAGGGTCTGGTGGCTTTTATATTGGGTGCTTCTTTAATTATATTCTCTAGTTCGAAGGATGTAATCTTTGTCGTAATTGTATTGTACTATGTTGAATTTATTGTTTGAATTAGTTTGTATTCGTCTGCCTATTCTTGCTATAGTTCTGCTTAAGTAGGGTTTGACTACATCCAGTTTTTAAAGTGTTTCTGTATTGTGGTTTTGATCTCGTGAGGTTCTGTGATTATGTTGTTAGGTGTTCAGGTATTACAGGATTTATGTATTTTTTAAGTATACTTTTTATCATTTTAGATGTATTGTTTTGAAAGTTTTGGTATCTTCTTTTAATGCAGTTCTTTATATGTTGGTTTTTTTCTGTTTGGTTTTCTATGTTTCTTGATGTTTTGATCTGTTGTTAGACCGTCTTGAGTATAATATCTATTTCTTCAATAGTTGTGTTAGGTTGTATTTGTATTTGTATATTGGATAAATTATTGGCTTGTTGTATAAGGTTGTATATTCGATTGGTATTTGTTGCTTGTTTGTGTATACTTATGTGTCTTTATGCTTTGTTTATATATGTTAGTGCATTGTGTAATTTGGTAGCTGTAGGAAAGAATAGGTGATTATTATTTTGTATTGTTTTGCGTATATGTGAGATATGTTTGTTTGCACTTTGTTTGATACAATTTGCTAATATGTGCCATGTTTTGTTAAGGCTTTTTGTATTGGGGCTTGATGTGTCTATCTTAAGTTATGCAAGTTTTGTTTCGATTGTGTTTACAAATTGTTTCTATAATTCTGTATTCATCATATCGTATTTATATGTTGTTCTCTTTGTTTTATTTTTACTTCTTTTGTGTATATATGGTATGTTGATTGATATAAAGATGATTTTGTAATCGCTATTTGTGATTTGTATAGCCTCTTTTAGTATTGAGTTGTGGAAGTTTTCTATTAAGTTTTTTGGGATTCATATCTCATCTATTTGGCTGCTAGTTCGTTGAAAGCTCTATGTAGGTTGGTTTGGTAGTAGAGTGTTAATTAGTAGTAGCATATTTGTGTTTTTCAGATATTGTATTAGGGTGTTGTGTATTTGTTTTTTGTTAAGATCAAGGTTAAAGTCTCCAAGGATAATTGGTTTGATCTTTTGTTTATTTGCTTGTTCTGCTCATTCTATTATTTTGGATTGGGTTAAATTGTTGAGTTGTTTGTTATTGCAAGATAGGTATGTTGCTATGATTCAAAATTGATTTTTGTATGATAAAAATATGTCAATACTAAGTGCTGTTCTTGGGTAGGTTTGTATATTGTGTATATATGGTTGTAATTTTTTATATAATGCTATTGCGACTTTCATGCTTGATTCTTGTTTTTTTGCTGTTGTTGCTGTGGTGTTTGATGTATAGAAGTAGTACATTTCATTATGTAGTTGTAAGTTTGTATATTTTGATTCTGCAAGTTTGGTTTTTGTTATACTTATTATGTCTATATTTTTCTTTTTGCAATAGTTGAGCCATAGTTGTCTTAATGTTGTCGTTGAGTCTACTATATTGTGTAGAGCTAAGTTAATAGTGTCTGTTTGTGTATGGTTGTCTGTATTATGTGTATTGTTTGTATGTTTGTTTATGTTATAGTTTTTGAAGATTGATATAATTATACAAAGATGTCACAAGTTGGTTTTGGGAGAAGAGGGAGTTCTAATATATAGTCTGGAATTTGTGGTATTTCGAAGTGTTGTTGAAGGATTGCTATAGTGGAGTTGACTTCCTTTGTTGTTTAATAGGTATGTTGATGTATATTTCGTCAGTGATTTTTCGAGTGCATCTTGTAGTTCAACTAGGCTTTTCGATATTATTAGCTTTTCGTTAGTTTTGATCTCATGGATTTCATTGGGTATGATGGGTATATTAATCTAGTCTAGTAGGATATGTTCGAAGTAATATTCTTCTCTAAGGAGTCTAGCTGTTTCTACCAGTATTCTAGATGATGTGATTGATACTGTAATATTGAATGCTTTGATCTCTGTAAGATCTAGAAGTAGTTTTGGTTTGTTTGTAGGGTTGGCTGTCAGGATTGCCTTGTTTATAGAGAAGTTTATCTTGGTTTGTCTTTGCTTCTTTGAAGATTTCTTGTACTATTTTGTCATCAGTAATTGGGTAAGTAAATTAGGTATGTAGTCTGATTTTGTTTAGATTCTGTGGTAGTGCAGACTTTTGTACAAAGAAGTCATTTAATATACTTCTAAACTTGTAGTATTTTCTAAGTGTTTCCACTATATCTCTAATATTTGTTTCTTCTAATGATGTGTCAATGGAAAAGAGGTGTCTAACTCCACTATTTAGTTCATAATAGGTTAGTGGTAGAGGTTCTCATTCTGGTGGTAGGGCAAAGTAGATTGCAGGTATCTTGATAAAGCTATAGTAGTTGATAAGTTTCTTTTTATAAAATCGTAGTTCTTTTAGTTGTTTTGGACCATAATAGGGAAATAAATTTTTAGTTCTTCTTTTAATTCTGATGGGTTGTCTGAGAGTTTTGGTAGTGTAATAAAGTAGGTGTCTGGTAGGCTAGGTAAGTTAAAGATAACTCTAAGGGAGTTAACAATTGCTTTTGTTTGAGATCTTTGCTTAATTGGTAGTTCGAATAGTAGTATATTCTTGGTTTGGCTATCTATCTCCTCTGAAGTTTCAGGTAGTTGTCGTTGGATACTATATGCTTGATTAACTGCTGCTTGAATTTGTTTGTAGTCTTGAATAGGTTTTGTGCAAATAAAGTTTCAACTGTATTTGATTATTTGATATGCCTTGCTTGGCTGGAGTTGTTTAAAGTTGAGATTTGTTAGATATTCTATTATTAATTTTTGTCTTAGTTTATATTGGATTATATCTCTAGTTTTTCTGTTCATCAGAGTAATTTCATTTTATCTTTATATTTGGTAATAGCTGCTTTGAGTAGGTTAGTGAATTCTTTTTGATATGCAGGTATGGTTTGTCTATTTTGGGTAAAAGATGTAAAAAATGCAGGGTCTAGATATTTGAATTTAAGAAGTATAGCTTTTGGAATCTGGTGCTGTGTAGGTTGTATTGTTAGTTTGTATTGTATGAATTCTTTGATACCATTTGTGTCATCGAGTGCTGTAATTATTTTGTCTATTGGTCAAATCCTGTAGTCAAACTTGTTTTGGTTTTGATTGTCCAGTTCTTGGAGTATATGTTTAATCCAGCTTTGTGTTTGCATGTATAGTGCTTCCTCATCTATTTGCATTTAATCTTGTTGGGAGATATTTTGTTATAGTACATGGCTATACGATTTTTGTTAGGTGTTGATATTTTGGTTCCTAGGTTTATTTTAGTTATGGGTTGTAGATGTTGTATCTTCTATATCTATCTGCATTAATGTTGCTTTTGGGTTGTTTTCAGTATTAGATGTTGTGTCATGTATTTTGTTTGTTGGTGGCTATGTTTGTGTATTTGCTGCATTTGTGTTGTTTTGTGTGTTTGTGTTTTCTGTGATTGTTGTATTGTTGTTGTTGTTATTTCCCGTTATTATTGTTATTGTGTTGTTTTGTATGACATATGATATCATAGTATGTTTTGGTGGGAGTAAGCTGTTTTGCTCACTTTTTGTCAATTTTTTGTAAATCATAGAGATGGGTATATTGTTGTAGCGGCATCTTTTGCTTTGAGCTGAAGTTTGTTGGTTGTTATTTGTATTATATATTTCTTGATTGTTCATACTGTAGTCTATTGGTAGCTTGAGTGCATATACTAGTATATATGTATTGTTTTGCTCTTGCAAACTGTTTTCCTCTACCAAGTCCTTTGAGGACTGGTTGTTGTTGTTTTTGGTTTTCTTGTTGTGTTTTTTGTAGTGTTGTTGTTTTGTTGTTGTGTTAGTTGTTGTGTTAGTTGTTTTCTTGTGTTTCGTATTAATTTTGTCTATATTCTAGCTTTATTTAGGTCTTTTTTTGAATAGCTTCCTTCTATTTTTTGTTATTTTTGTAATTTTTAGATGATCGTTGGAAAGAGTTTTTAGTATATCTACAGATTTTTTTATAACTAAATATATATTAAAATACTATTAAGCAGCTTTATAGAACTTGTATAGTATTTTTTATTATTTTTTTTCATTATACAATATAATCTTGATATAACGAAGCTCTGAAGCTAAAGGTTTTTTTTGTTATATCAAATCTTTATTAATAATTTTATTATATTAGAGCTAATTTAAATACAAAATTATACTGTATATACAAATTTAAAAAGCTAATTTTTATCTATTATAGAATCAGTAAGAGAACTATATTAATCAGAACTAATATATAACTATAGTGTATATTATTAATACTAAAAATTTTGATAGAAAGCTTGATTAATAGATTTATATAATATCTAGTTTTTTTTTTTTTGTGAACTAGCCTCTTTGAACCAAAGTTTTTATTCAAGTATTTAGGCACAGAGTCCTATAGAACTTCTTATATTAGAGAATACAACTAGCCATATATGCAACTTTTAGTTGCCTATTTAAATAGTCTGCTTGATAATATTACATCATAGAAACTATACTAGATGCTATACCTATAACCTGACTAGGAGATTATCTATTTAAACTCTTTATATCATAATCAAACTTGTATTATCAGTATATCTCTATTATAATTATTAGTTAAGAAGTTCTGGATGCTTTCTCTAGAGCCTTTAGGACTAATTTATTCTTGAAGCATTATTGCTAGAGCTTTCCATATCTACAATTCAGCTAACCTAGTCTTTAATAACTTATACTAAGTCTGAGAACAAGTATTTACAAGCTGAAGCCACTACTGTTATTTACTTCAGCCCTTGTAGAGTTCACCCAAACCCTAGTATCTACTTTATGGACTTGTCAATCATCTATTCAGCTTTTCTAAACTTCTAATCTAGATGGTTCGAAAGAGCAATCTTCTCTTTTAATTTTTTGATAACCTGGTTGATGAAGTGCCTTGCTAAATACTTTAGTTTTATTTGATTTTTTCAGTTTTTTGAATAATAATTTTTTATATAGTACTGTCAAAAATCTATACTATCTCTATATTCAGATCTTATTAAATAAGCGTCTATATGTTCTGATCTTCTAGATTAACTCAACTGCTTCACTTAGATTTTATATAACTTATATCATACTAATATTTTACAACTTCCTAGTACAAGCTGATATAACTAAAGTTACAGGTGCTGACTCATCAAATTATATATAGTTTACTGTAATATATTCTGTAAAATTTGAATTTTATATCAGTAAGATTTAAACTCTTGTTTTGCTACTTGGAATATAACAACTTATCAACTTCACTAGGTTGCTGCACCCTTATGTCTAGTTTTTAAAGTGAGTTTAGATATATTGTTTAATAAGATAAAATTCTGTAATAAGTTAATTAAAGAGCTTAATATTAAAAAAATAAATAGAAAAGTAATAGTAATTAAGGATGCTATTAATTACTAATATAGAATATTATAATATAAATAATTTTTTTTATATTAAACTAGCCTCTTTGGCTTTAAAATTTTTATTTAAGTAATAAGTATGAAGGCTTATAGCTATTGCTACAAATGAGCTTTTTTATATTAAAGAATATAATTAGTTATATATATACTTTTGGTGTTTAATTGAAGTAGTTCACTTATAACTTATATTATAAGTTCTATACTAAATGCTGTACCTGTAACTCAACTATGAGTGTTATCTATTTAAACTCTCTGTAATACAACTCTTCTTATATTACCAGTATACTTCTGATATATTAGTTA
>CAJVPZ010001070.1:0-15718 GCA_910592135.1 Racocetra fulgida | reverse complement strand
TACACCATGAAATTATTTTAGGTAATTGATTCGAATTGGCCAAATAAAAGTTACTGGAAGTCACTGGACATTACTTGAACTTACATTCCAGTAATCTTTACTGGAATGGTCCTGTAACATTCGATCTAGTTAAGTTCAGTGATCTTCCAGTTTTAGTAATTCCCACTAGAATGTTCTAGTGAACAACACCAACTCAGACAACTGATTTACATTAGCCAATTAGATGAATTTATCCCTAAAGCAATTGCACAATTTGATTGGCTATCTGTATATTGCAGCATAAAAAAAAATTTTAGGTTTTAATTTTTTTTAAACCAGCTGGATATGTAAACCAGTTTATTTTTTTTGCATTGTCTAATTTTCTCATAATAAATTTATTTTTTAAAATGCGTAATATCTTTGAAACAATATATTTACTAGCTACATCTAATAATAACTCAAATATTAGCAATACCGTGAAATCAACTATATGATTAATGTTGGATTTAGATTTTGATGATGACGACAAAGATTTTGATGAGCTTGAATGCTATATTTCAGAAAAGCCCACAAATAAAGATGTTGATGTGTTTGTTTGGTAGAAAGTAACTAAAAATAATATATATCCTATTGGATAATATATTAATATTAATATAATGATAATAATAGACACACTAAACACAGTTTCCTCATCTTGCTCGGATGGCATGTGACTACTTGGTAATCCTTGCATCCTCTACTGCTTCAGAATGTGCTTTTTCTGCACGTGAAAACATGATTACAAACAAAAGATCTAGTTTAGTATTCAAAACTGTAAGAATAGTATAATGTCTCTATTCATGAACTCTAGGACCTTTGAAAGGAAAATTAGAAAATTAAATTATTAAATAAACAATTAAATGTTATAGCTGAAGCTGAGGTTTGGCTGAAACTGAGAATTGAACCTATTTTAATAAGAAATTCAAAATTTCTTGAAGCATATTTTTTTAGATTTTTTTTTATAGTTAGTGGATTTTAGAGATTCAGTAGAGAACTAAAATCTCAGCATTAGCTGTAACATTAAATAAGGCTATATCAAATAAACTCTGAACATTTATTTTATTATCTTTTTTACATAATTGGAAAGCCTGTATACATGACCCTGCCTTATAAATGTAACATAAACACCATTAAATAGCATGTTCTATATAATTTATATTTACTATGCCATAATTCATATTTCATGAGAGTATCTTAGCACTAAATAGTTTATAAGCTTATATATGTTGTACCTCAGATGCATCTTTGCGTTAGATGACACCTGGCCTGAGTTAGGATTAGGGTTAGAGTAAAAATCACAGGGTAATTTAGGCCAATTTTTGCAGATCATTTAATGCTGATCATCTGGTAGTCATCTGACATGCATCAGCTGCAATCTGACGCAAGAATCAATCTGACGCACAACATATATTCGTCATTATCATATCATCTGTCGAAAAAATCTATTCGATTATGTATTCATACGTAGTAGAACTCCTTAAGTTAAACTCCTGAATGTGATTATCAATATCTTTATTTCCATTTGACAATCCTTGAATTGTTGTCAGAACTATATGTCTGATACCATGCTTTATTGTTATATATATTATCTTCTAATGCACATATTTTTCATAACTAGGGTCTATAGCAGTTATATATATAGATAATATTTCATCTTAGTAAAATTTCCTAATGAAATTAAATAGTAAATATTCACAAATTACAGTAGTAATCTTCTTTACATATATTTAAATTAATACGAATAAATGAAAATTAAATAGTAAATATCCATGAGTCTTAAATCGCTTATTAAATAACTTTAAATATCAGCATTTCAATTAATGCAAAATATTCATGAACATGAATAACTTATTTTAAATAATAATATTAATAAATTTCTTTACATATATTTAAATTAATGTGAATAAATAAAAAATTAAATAGTAAATATTTGTGAACCTTGAATAGCTTATTAATACTTTCTACCTTGTTTTCTGAGCTGCATGTTTGACACCAAGCAATAGAAGGTGTTATATTGGTTGCAGTTTACACATTCTCTGCTATCCAAATTGATAGAATTGGTTAGTATATGTTGTGTAAAATAAAAAAAAAAAGACAAAACTATAATTGATGCCTAGCATATTTTCGAATAAACTATTGGATCATAAATTACAGAAGGATCTTTATCAAATAATCTAATAGGGTTAGGGTTAGAAAAAGATATTAATCAAATAATCGTGAAGATCTAGTAGGATAGATCTAGTAGGGTTAGGATCATTAAATAATCGTGAAGATCTAGCAGGGTTAGGATTAGGGTGGATTAGGGTAGGTTAGGGTTAGGCTCTAGTTAATTAAGCTTATATATACTAAATATATCTATCGATACATATAAGCTAAGCTACAAAAAAACCTATCAAACCGGACCGAACTTCAAACCAGACTTAGTTTTAAAATGAGCTAAGCCACAAAAAAACTATTAGACAGGACCAAACTTCAAACCAGACTTTTTAAATGTCTAAGCTACAAAAAACTTATCGGACTAGACCGAACTTCAAACCAGACTTTTTTAAACGTCTAAGCCATAAAAAAACCTATCGGACCAGATTGAACTTCAAACCAGACTTTTAAAATGAACTTCAAACCAGACTTTTAAAATGTCGAACTGGACCAAACTTCAAATCAGACTTAAAATGAGCTAAGCCACAAAAAAACCTATAGAACCGGACTGAACTTCAAACCAGACTTTAAAATGAGCTAAGCTTCATAGACAGAAATTTGTTTGATTAACTGATGTAAATCAATTGCCAGATAACTTATACTTTTTAAGGACGTAAAATTACACAAGCAAAAAATCATCGCAAATATCATTTCTAGCTACAGAAGAGTGCTAGAAAGTTAACTCTAACATTAATCTTTTATAATCTCATATTTAGAAAAGTTAGCTTAGACACAACTTTCTGAACTAGGTAAAGAAAAAAAGGCTTTGCTTGAATTTTAACACGCATTAAAAAAATAGTTATTAACAAAGTAGCTAGTTTTTTTTTTTTTTTTAGAGATCTGCTTATTGGGTCATATCAAATTATACTGTAGAGTAAAGGTACGTACCAGAAATGTTTCATCTAAACCTATTTTATTACATTAGATTTAAATAGGCCTTATTTCTAATTGTTTAATTTGAATAGTTACAGGCTCTTTAACAAGAAGATCCAGATTTAATATTTAAATTTGGTTGGTTCTTGTGGTGAGATATTGCACTTAAAGTGATTCGTGATTCAAACAAAAATTGCAAGAATTTGTCCAAAAATTGAAAAATTACTGTGAAATTGGTCATGAGAATTCTTTGTTCTTGTGATGTAAGGGAGTACAGTATCAAGAAATGATTATGATAACTGTATTATTGTTATAGATTATACAACAAAAGGTTCTTTATAGCAAAATCTTGTACAAATATCACAACTGGAATGGAAAAATAAATTGGGTATTTTGCATTATATTTCTTTGAATCATGAGTCGATTCATTCACAAAACTCGTTCATTAATATTTACACAGCAGAAATATTTTGCAAAGTAGCTTGCATAATGTATATATTACTGATCTTGGACTTTCAAAAAAAGTAAAGAATGTGGAATTTTACCATAATAGCGCCTAAGGTTATGATGGGTCAACCGTATACTCGAGCACCAAATATTTACGGCCTTGGAATTATCACGACAGAGATTTCAGCCAGACAAAGAGCATTTGATGGAATTCCGTTTCATAAATTCGGCAAAAACTGACTGACAGAATACATATGAGCAAAAATCTCCAGCTGAAGCACAGTGATTATTAAATTTATAAGTAATTAGGTTACAATTAAGTATAATGGCCTCCGAAAGTATAAAACGGTTACACAAAAACATATTATAAATTCATAATTTACAGTGCAATCGCCTGACTTAAATCCAATAGAAAATGTGTGAAAAATATTAAAGGACAACATTCAACAACAAAGACCACCTCCAAACATTTATGAAGCCTTGAAGATAGCACTTCTAAAAGAATGGAAAACATAGATTCATCAATCTTTATGAATTTAATAATATATTATTAAATTTGCTTATTACAAAATTTATGGTATGTTTTTGTATAACCGTTTTATACTTTCGGAGGCCACTGTATATACATACAAAAATTTATAAGCACCAGGTTACAATTAGATACAAATTTATAAGTAAATTCATAAGCGATTCATAAGCAATTCATTATCGGGCTTACAATCTCTTATCAAAAAATCACTTTTATTCTCAATAATTATGCTATATCACATAAATGATTGGCTTAAATTTTATTTAACCTAATCACTCATATTAAATCATCACGAAATTGGAGATTTTTGTTCATATGATTTGCTGGTTTGATAAGTAATTACATTAATAGAGTAGGTTAGGTTTCTGATTTCGAATTAAATTAGTGATGTGTTTATTTCGAAATCAGCTATAAAATGTATGAATAAAGATTTTTTTTTTTTTTTAATATTAAGGTGACCACTTGGGGGTCTGGCACGTTTATTAACTTTGGTTGCAAATGTCAGAGCAATCACAGGACCACCCCTGACTTTGTTATATTAATAAGGATACATACTAGCCATATCTACGCCTTTTAAGCGTCTAATTAAGTAGTTACCTATTACTAAGTACTACACTAGATGCCATACCTATAACCCACTATTACTTGAGTTACCCAATTAAACCCTCTGATCAACTTGGCGCCGTTGGATATTCTCCCCAAAGAGGAACTGCCGCTAAGACCCCTTAGGACTACTTTATCCTTGTGGTAAACCTACTAGAGCGGTCCATATCTCACACATATATCACCTAGATTTTTTGGTAATTTACACCTAGGCCGAAACCAAGTATTTGTGGTATCTCTCTGCTACCGTCACCTACTCCTTGCCCTTGCAAAATTCACCCAAACCCCAGCAAACACTTTACGGACTAACACCGACTTTTCTTCACCAACAGTATCCCAAACTCCCAATCCAGATAGCTCAGGGAAGGACCAGTAGGCGTCACTTTGGTATTCCGATTGAATCCTTTTTCCTCGTTTATATGGGACAACCCCCGTATACTTGCGGCCTGCTTGGTATTAGTATCTTGCCAAACACCCAGTCTTCGTCTAGTTTACTGCCAGTGTCCAATCACCAATGATCATCCTTTACGTAGTATCGTCGAAGATCTGTGCTACCTCTCTACTCGGGACTTGCCAAGCGGGATTCTATGTGCCCAAGCTCTTAAATTTACACAAATGTTTCACTCGGGTTTCGTGTAACTTTTGCGTCACACTATAGTTCTGCATTTTTTCAGTACAAGCTGGTGTGACCAAGGCTACAGATCTGATAATCCATCAGATTACACACAGTCTGCTATAATACATTCCTTAAATTCATGTTTCGTCACCGGTGGGATTCGAACTCTTTTTCTGCTGCTTGGGGGTGCAACAACTTCACCACTTCACTAAGTCACCACACCCTATAAATAAAAATTTTTATAAACGACCTATTGTAATAAAAATTATTGAAATAATTACAAGTTGGTTAAATGAAATGGATCAGGAAGATAATAATATAAATTTTGAGTGCCAGTAAAATTAAACCAGAGTTGGTTAAACAAATACATTCACAAGACATTTATACTAGCAAACTACATGATATACAAAAATTTTTGAATATACCCAGGTCTAACTACTAACTTGTTTAGCACCAAAAAGTAATACATTCGGACTCAGACCAGTCTGCAGATTTCAGACCAGACCCAGACCAAACTCAGACTCAACTAAAAAGTCTAAATATAAAAGTCTGGTTCGGGTCTGGTCTGTAGAAGCACTACCAAACAAGTTTAATATATATAATACTAATTTTCAAATCTAGGTAAGCTATGGCCACTCTAATTGGTTTAGGTTGCAGATAAACTAATCTGAGTTTCTTTTCTTGTTATCTTAGAATATGAAGTTTAAATGCATTCTTTTCATTATAAGAGAATCGAATTAAATTTCAATAAAGATAGAGACATGGTCTCACCATTAACATTCAAAAAAAAATAATAATATAAATAATAATAATAATAATAATAATAAATTAATTTCAATAACAATAATAAAAGTAAATTAATTATAATAACATTAATTATCTGGCAGCTTCATCAGCAAAAAATATATACAAAATATTGTAAAAGAATTTGTGCTATTGAAATATTTCAAAATTATTGCGATCAATACAAAATATTTCAAAATAAATAATTTTGAAAAATTTTGAAAATTATTTCAAAATATTGCGACAGAATTTGCAATAAATTGTGAAGTATTTAATTATATAGCATTTGAAATTCTTTTAAAATATTTTGAAATATTTCAAAATAATTTAAAATTATTCGAAATAATTTGAAAGAATTCAGACTAAATGAAGTTTAGAAATATATTATTTTTAAATATACGAATTTATTTTATTTGTTATTTTCAATATATTTCGAATTATTTTGAATTAATTCAAATTGTTTATTTTTACAATTAATATTTATATTTTGCAATATTTTGTTTATTTATATTTAATTTATATTCTAATCTTTTGAATATTGTTAAATATACATAATAAAAGCAAATTTATTTATTTTTATCTTCATAATATATAATATAAATAAAACAAAAAACACAAATTTCCAAATTTCCAAAAAAATAAAAGAAAAAAAGTAGCATTATTTAAATAAAAAAAAATCACAAATCATCTTTAATTTTTTGCTCTTCATCACTAATATCTAAAATTTTTGAAATTTAATTAAGTTTTATAGTTTTATTAATTATATATTAAAAATTTAATAATACTTACCTTCTCTTAACCTTTTTCTTGTTTAAAAAAATTTTAATTAATTAGGCTATACAAAAAAAATTTTTTTTTGGTTTTCATAACATAGAACTGTTTAAACAAACCCGGCTAGTCAGCTTTTTTTTTAAATTTTATATATAAATTTTTTTAAAAATTTTTTAAAAAAACCCACCCGGTTATTAAAATATATAAAAAAAATTTTTTACAAGTTTTTAAATTTTGACCTGGCCGGGTTATGAAAACCAAAAAAATTTTTTTATATAGCCTTATATTAAAAAATTAATTTTTTTATTTATTTTTTTTAAAATGTCCTTCGGGTTTGAGCTTTATTGATATTTTATCATTAATAATATAGATTTATATTTTTAGTATTACAGATATATATATCTACCAATTATTCTAAGCCAGATACCTTTATACCGAAGTGTCTTCTACTATCTTACCTAGGCTTGGTTATCCTGTTGGTTGTCTATGGGTCTCCAAAGATAGACATAATAGATGCTTTCTAGTTCTTCTATATTTCACATATTTTCGAATTAGGTTCAGTAAACCTATCTGCTATGGTCAAAACCAATACTAGTAGTCAGAGCTAACTGTTAAACCACACAATTTCTGGTTCCTCTGCCCTTATAAAGTTCATCCAAATCTCAGTACCTACTATATAAACTATCAATCATACTTCTGGCTTCCTCAAACTACCAATCCAGATGATCTGGAAGGGCGAATCCTTTCTTTTGACTAACTCGGTGGCCTGATTAGTATAGTGCTTACCAGACACCTCAGTTTCATTTGGTTTTTTTTTTTTTCAGGTGATAATCTTTTATATAGTATTGTCAAAAGTCTGTATTACCTCTCTATTCAGGACTTGCCAAGAGAGCTTCTATGTGCTTCAAATCTCTGGATTTATTTGGCTGCTTCACTCAGGATTTGTATAACTTTTTCATCACACTAATATTTCACAACCTCTCAGTATGAGCTGATATGACCAAGCCTACAAATTTGATAATCCGTTCAATTATATATAGTTTGTTATAACACATTTTTTAAATTTGAATTTTGTCGCTAGTGGGATTCGAACTTTTGTTCTGTCACTTGGGAGTGTAACAACTTACCAACTATACTAAGTCATCACAATCTTATTAAAAAATTAATAAATAATTATATTTGTAATTATATATATACTTCTTTGGATAATTGCAAATTTTTTGTACGTTTTTTTCCTTTATTCTAATATTGTAAATTAATATTTATTGTAACAGATTAAAATGAAATCAGATTAAAATGAAATGAGAGATAGTATAAAATAGACAAGCCACCGAAAAATGCAAATTTTTGGGGTGCATTTTTTTAGTATTTTTTTAGGGTTAGGATTAGGGTTTAGAAGCAGGTTTTATTATAAACAAGTATAAATGGGTTTTAGAGGGTCAAATAAAAACACCTTATTTCATTTTAATCCGATTTCATTATGATCTGTGACATTTATTAATTATAAATAAATTAATATCTAGTTAAAATATATATACTTTATCAGAATCTTCTAATTCAGAATCTTCTGAAATATCACTTTTTCGAAGCTTGTTTTGTCTTCAAAATTGAGCAGAAAAAATGCTTCATTATTTTTTAATATTTTCTAAATAATTCAAATATATTTAAATAAATTAACATATTAAAATTATTTTATCAATTATAATCTAATGATTCTAAATCTATATATAATTATATTAAACAAATTTCTTATAACAAAACTTACTAAATTTTTTGCTAGTTTATTTTTAATAACATTCTCTGAAATAGTTAAATTTTCTTGCTTCAGATCTAAAAGAGTTTAGCAAACTGTGATTGCATATACAACCTTTTCATTAGTAGTTTCATTCCAAGGCCAAATTTTTTTAAAATTTGTGATATATAAGTTTCTTTTAAATTATTAAAAATTTTTACAAAAAGTTGCTTAAAACAGGATACGGTTTTATCTGAACATTTTTATTTAATTATCTCCTCATATGTTGCTTTGTTGTTAATAGAATTTAAAAGATTTCTAAATACAAAAAACATTGAAGTCTTGATCTTGGTAGTCAACATACTTCGCAATAATCTAAATTTTTACAAAAGCTAAAATTTTAAAAGTTAGTAAATATTCTAAACTTACATTTTTAAAAAAATTCAAATAGATTAGAATTTATTCAAATTTATTTGAATTTTTTTAGAAATTTATATATTCAAATTTATTTGAATATATTCAAATAAATTTAAATATATTCAAATTTTTTAGAAATTTATATATTTAATGGTTTAGCTACCAAGTTATAGGAAAATTTTAAAAATTTTTAATAATCTAAAATTTTTTATTGCCTTAGCAGTATTCCATTAAAAAAAAAAATTATTACTTGTCCATATAAATTCTTTTCTTAATAGGTATTTCACTTTTTCTTTGGCATTCCTGATATAAATTCATCATAATGCGTCCTTATGTAAATCTCTATCTCTTTTTTAAATTCTTCTTCCTTTAGATATAATGTATATTCGATTAAAGCTTTAGCAGTCTCTTTTACAGTTTGCTATTACAAAAATTATTAGTATAATAATATATATATATATTTTTTTTATACTTTCACAATATTGCAGAAGGGTGGATTTTTATTAGATATTTTAGTAGTATATTCTTTGTTAACGAGAATACATATAGCCACATATGCAACTTTTGGTCGTCTAATTTAAATAGTCTACCCGAAGGTTCTACACTATATGCTATATCTGTAACCTAACTAGAAGATTATCTGTTTAAACCCTCTAATATCCCCTATCCTGCACCACCACCTTAACTATACCAATCTATAACCTCATGCTGCTTTTTATTGAAGGCTACCCAAATTGACATCTGCTATACTACTTGTGTCTAATTCTATAGATAATCTAGTAGGGTTCTTATACTATCAGATTGCTCTAGAGAGGGTGTAGTATATACCTCCTAATCTTTCTATATCCAATACATTTTCAGATTAGACTACAAATACCTTCTGCAACAGCCGAAATCACCACTAGCAGTCAGTGTGAACCATTAAACTGCACAATTTCAGTATTCAGTGCTCTTGCAAGGTTCATTTCAATCCTAATACCCACATCAAGCTGGTCCTTATACTGATCCCTCTCCAATTACCAAATTAGTTAGCCCAGACAGATCATTGTATCTAGGCTTTAAGTGCCTTCTAGTTTTACTTCCTTTGGTTTCTAATTCCATAGCATAGAACCTTTTCTCTAGTACAACTCTGGTGGCCAGGTTGGTGGACTCTTCTTGCACCAGAGTTTTCGTCTAGTTCTTTGCTCTCTGGGTTTTGACTTTTCCGCAGTATCATTAAAAATTTTCACTACCTTCTTATTCAGGTCTTGCCAAATGGGTTTCAATTATTCTGGTTCTTTGAATTTGGATTGCCCAAGAGCTTCTATTTTGAGATAGTAGTATCAAGATTATAGGTAATATATCTAACTGATCATCAAATAATTGTTACCAATACACAGGCCTATTTTTCTAAAAATGTTTCTAGTGGAATTCGAACTCTAGACTTGCCGCTTGGAGGTAACAACTTAACCACTACTCTAAATCACCACACCTTAATATAATAATATATATGTATATAAATATAAATAAAAATTTAAAATTATTTTTTGAAAAGTTTTTTCATGTATTACATCATATTTATCTACCAACTTATTTTTCATTTCTTTTATTCTATTTTTAATATGAACAACATGGGAAGTTAGTTCTTTAATTTTGTGAAGAATTTTATCCTGATTTTCTAAAATCTTAGCCAATATTCTTGCTGTATTATGTTTTTAAAATTAAATAAAATTAATTAAATAAAAAATTATAATAAATTATTTATGTATATTATAAAATAATTTAAATACATTCAGAAGTATTCAAAATTTCAAAAAAACAAGAAAAAGAATTTGTATCTATGTCATCTAATTGCTTCAACTCTTCTCTTTCTTTAATTTCTGAGCTTTCTGTTATGTATTCACTTCTTTTTCCCTTCTTTTTACTTTTTTCTTTTCTTATAAATTTTTTTAGAACCTCTGACCATACTTGTGAACATCTTTACTTTATAATATTCTGTAATGTTGAAGTGTTTTTTTATTTTAAAAATGTAAAAAAAACTTAAATAGTTTCTATAAATTAAAAGCATTTAAATATTTATAATGCTTTAAACTAAACAAAAGTAAAGTTAGTTATAACAAATAAATGAATATTTTAAAAACTCAGAAAATTTTAAAAAGCTTAAAAGTAATGAGATTATTAAGTTTAATAAAAGTATAATTAATAAAAATTTTTTTATAAATGTTCTTAGCTCTTAAAAGTTGCACAATTATTCAAAGGTTATAAATGTTGTCAAAATTGTCAAATCTGTTTACATCGAAAACAATGTTGGTTGTTGATCTATTTATTACCTATTTAAGCATATTGTATATTTATATATCAACTCATAATTTCATATAATTTTATTTATTATTATGATCTAATAATGAAATTTTCAAAATTATTTTCTATAAACTAATTATTTTTAGTTAACTGCAATTATATATATAAGTATTTATTTTTGCATTAATTTTAAATAGCAAATGACAATATTTAATAAAAAATATCTAGAATAAATAAAATTTAATACAATATATTTAATTTTAATAATTCTGTATAAATATTAGATATTTATATAGGGTTTGGATCCTATAGCTTAGCGGTTAAGCTGCCAAACTCCCACAGACTAGGTTGACGATTCAAGTCAGACTGGAGGCAAAATCTTAGGATTTTTAGCTTCTGTAACCAATAGGAAACCATAATCGAATGTGGAGCTCTGTAGTTAAGTCCAAGTGCAAGTACAAAACCGAAAAAGGAAATTTCCAAAAGGAGGTCCAATCATGAAGTGGTAGCACTACATATGACGGGTCATAGAAGGTTCTGTTATATGAAGGTTGCGCATATTAGTCCTCAATTAGAGGTGACCAAGACAGCATCAACATTCTCAGGGGTTGGGGTACTTGATTGGAAGAGTGATATGACAGTAACAAAACTAAAGTAGTGAGAAAGGTAGTGAATACGAGGATGACTTGTGGTAAAGGATTGGTCCATCCAGATTTCAGAAGCACCTCTGGCCTCAAGCCACTTGGTCTATTAAGAAAGAAACCTGTAAGGACAGAACGAGAAGGCTGAAACTTGGGATACGTGATAAAAACTCGAAATGGCTGAATTCACTGGGCTGGTAGTACAATTGTACAAATCGGGCTTGTATATCAGAAATTGATAAGAAACACCAAATACTGAAATTAGAAGTATTACAGACTGCAAGCCGCAACTAGGTCTAGATCCCTAGAGCTTTGTAACCTAAAATGTCAGAGCACCGAAACACCATAGCTCAAACTATAGAAAAGAAATAATATGAAACCCACAATCTGGAAGTTATAGGGTAACCTATAACGCAATACGGCGAGCCTGTACTAATATACGAGAGTACCTACCTATAAAGTAACGGGAATCGGCAGCATACTAACTAAACTAGACGTTAATAACGAGGCTTAACCTGGGCAAGCATGAGTTCCTCTTCGTAATACACCTGGGCAGATTAGCTAAAGATAACCAAGATTGGAAGTAGCCCTTGAGACTACGAGGCCATATCCCAGAAGAGACTATCAAATTTGGAAGCTTAAGTATAAGTGGTATGAGAGATGTGGAAAATAACGTCATAGAGAAGTATATTAAAATAGGACTAGTGAAGGGTAGAAAAATACCAGGTGAGTGCTATCTATAAGGATGTACCGCTCTGGTAGGTTTGGATCGCAGATAATAGATCGGTGGCTAGTTAGCAAATAGGGACACCTATCACGCAAGTGATAGTTTCGGCCAGAGCATAGATAACCAATAGAATCCGGGTCTGAGCTTGGTGTACTTGATATATATAAATACAAAAATGTAGTAATACATATAATAAAAGTATTAACAATAAATAAAGTCATGGGCAAGATCCCACCTGAACACCAAAAAAAAAAAATTTAGATATTTATATAAACAATTAATTTAATACATAAATATTTAAAAAATACTTATAGAAAAATTATTAAATTTTATAAAAAAAATGGACTTAATTAGGCATCGCAGCCCTGTGATGTGTTATATATTGCATTATAATGATTGACCAATCAAATTTCAAGATTATATATAACGTAGCATGATCAGGAAATTTCAAAACAAACGTTCGTTTTGTCAAAAGTTGCTTATAACTCAAAAATTCACATATGAAACTATCTTTCGTGCTATAACAATAAAAATTCCTTGCGAACTTTTACTATAAAATCTCTTTTATACTCTAACTCTATCTAACTCTAACCCTAACTAAACATCTAAGTTCTTTTTTTATTTTTAAGTCGAAAATGTATAATTGTCTGGAGCGTAGCGACAGACTTATACTTCTATGCTGTTTGATGACTGAAACTACATTTTTGATACATTTATAATCTAAATATCAAAAATGTAGTTGTTGTATTTTCCGGATGTAATGCTGCGTACCTTTATTTGAATATTCGTATAACAAAATAGATTACACGTTTAGCAGCCAATAGTACTTTCATTTCGATCTTTTTTTTTATTTTGATTTTTCGATCTTTTTTATTTTTTTTTTATTTCGATCTTTATTATTTTCTTCGGTTTTCTTTTTTTTTTGCTTTCATTGTTTCGCTTAATTTCGGGATCAGGTATGTGATTTTATTTTTCTCTTCGTTCTTTTTTTTGTTTTCTTTTATTTTTTTTCTTGCCTTTTTCTTTGGTTCGTTTTTTTTTTTTCTCTTATTAGCTGTTAAAGTCATGACCTTTAAATCATTGTCGTTGGAGCTGCCATTGTTTTTGGAGTTGTCGAGTTTCGTTGCCTTTTGTCACCTTTTATCGTTGTTGCTAGAACTTTCTTGGTGAGTAATTTAAATGTTATTTCATTAGCTTTTTTTTTTTTTTATTAATTTTTTCTAATACTTGTCGGGAACTTTCTTGACTTATTTTTAAACTTTTGCTCAGACTCTCTCTTGAACTTTTTCTTGGACTTTTGCTGGGACTTTCATTTCAGGGTGTTTTTCTTTTTTCTTTTCTCTTAGTTTTTTTTTTTATTTTTCTAGTTTTTTTTTTTTTTTCTTTTTTTCGTCTTTTTTTTTTGCTAAATTGTAATCTTTGGGGTTTTCGTCGCTAGAGCCACCGCTGTCTTTAGAATTTTTGTCGCTAAAACTTTTTGGGTAAGTAATTTAAATTCTTTTTTATTAGTATTTTTTTTTTTCTTTGCCAACTTTTTTAACACTTATCTTGGTTTTAGATTTTTGCTTGGACTTGGACTTTTCTTACTTCTCTTGAAATTTTTCTTGGACTTACGCTCGGACTTTCTTTTGGACTTTCGCTTATACTTTCTCTTGAATTTTCGCTCGGATTTTTTGAGATTTTGCTTGGACTTTTTCTTGAGCTTTCGATTGAATTTTCGCTGAAACTTTCATTTCGATTTTGCTTTTTTTTTTTTTCTCAGTTTTTTTTTTTTTCTTTTTCGCTCTTTTTTTTTTTCACACATCTATTTTTTCTTTCTCTGATTTGTTCTTTTGTTCCTCTCCTTTTTTTTTTTGTATTTCTTTATTCGCATTTTTTGAACTAACATTCTTCTCTTTAGCATTGCCAAAATTATAGTCCTTGGGGTTTTTATCGCTGAAACTTTCTGGGTAAATAATTTAAATGTTTTTTATTAGTATTTTTTTTTTGCCAATTTTTTGATACTTATTGGAAACTTCTTTTGGTCTTGGACTTTCTCTTAGATTTTTTTTAGATTTTTCTTAGATTTTCTCTTGGCTTTCGTTTGAATTCTTGCTGGGACTTTTATTTTGGTTTTCTTTTTTTCACCTTTTCTTCATTTCTTTTTTTTCCTTTCTTTGGCCTTTTTTTCTTTTTTGTTTTACTTTCTTTTTCTTTCTTTTATTCTTTTGTTCGATCTTTTTTTGTATTTGTTTTTTTTCTTTCATTTTCTCTTTGTCTTTTGCTATTTTCTTTCTCTTTTGTTATTCACTTTTTCTTTCGTTATTCTTTTTTCTTTCATTCTTTCCTTTTTCTTTCGTTCTCTTTTCTTTTGTTATTTCTTTTTTCTTTCGCTCCTCCCCCTTTTCTTTCATTTTTCTCTTTTCTTTCGTTATTTCTCTTTTCTTTTATTCTTCTCTTTTTTTTCATTATTTCCTTTTTCTTTCGTTATTTCCTTTTTCTTCGTTATTCTCTTTTTCTTCGTTATTCTCTTTTCTTTCATTATTATCTTTTCTTTCATTATTACCTTTTCTTTTATTATTCTCTTTTTCTTTTGTTCCTTCTCTTTTTCGTTCTTTCATTTGTCTTCATTTTTTTCCTTTTCTTCCGTGTAATTGATAAATTTTATTTTAATTCTAAAAATAAAAATATAATAAATGTTTATTTATTAATATAAGTTTTTACAAATATTTAATTTTTTCATATAAATTATATTATTTTTTTTGAATAAATGTATTAGTCGCACCCTGCGATGTGCTTATATATCGTATATATATATAAACTAGGAACCGGAAACCGGTATAAGTCTGGAGCTTAATTTAATAAATTTATTATTTAAAAAATCTTATTATATATCAGTCATAGGACATGTCCTAATAGGTGCTGTTACTTATAAATTAAATAAGTTAACTCACCAAATTTTATATATAAATTTATACAAAAAAATCATTTAAATTAAATTTATTTTAAAATATATATATAAACCTTTCTTTAAACTTTAAATATATATTCTTTAGTATTTAATACTCTTTTGTTTAAAATTTTAGCTCTTGGTTTATAAGTAGAG
>CAJVPZ010001069.1:0-15728 GCA_910592135.1 Racocetra fulgida | reverse complement strand
ATTTCTTTGCTACTTCTGTTCCTTTTACTCAAGTCTCCTAAGAGACTGAGTGTTTCTTGTAGTCCTCTTCTTCTTTTCTTAAAGCTCCAAGATTTGTTTCTTAGTAGCTTTTTGTGTCTTTCGTAGTTTTTATTAATTTTGTGTTTCAGAAAATTTGTGTTTTGATGTTCAGCAGAAAGAGTTGTATATTTTGATTCCTAAAATATTAATATTCTTATCTTTTATAAAATCTATAATTTATTCTATCCTGTTTTTGCATATTTTGATGCTGTTAATATTGTGGAATCCAATTTTTAATATATTAAAGTTTTGGATCTTGTTTTTGTTTGTTGTATTTCTTTTTACCTTTCTTTCATATATATCTATTTGCTGATCGAAGACTTCTTTCTTCTCTTTGTTGTGTTCATTCTGAGGGCTTTTGTGAAAGGGGCCAGTCTTTTGATCAGTTTTCTGAAATTCAACTAGAGCACCTTCTAGGAGCGTTAAGCAGACACTACCTGCTCATTACTTATACTGTCTAATCTTCTTAAGATTTCTTTAAGTATTATTTGATGCTCATTAATTCTGTTTATAATGCTAGAGTTTGCTCTTTAGCTATCTTGGCTTCGACTTCATTTATTATCTTTGTGTTTTTCTCTTGTATTTAAATTATCTCTTTCTTGCTTTTCTTCGTTTTCTTCCTTTTTGTCATAAGATGTTTCTTTCAATTTCCTTTTATAAAGGCTGCTTTTGGTTGTTGAGATCTTCCTCTCTATATATCTCTTTCTAGGCTATGTGAGTAGTTATCATACCTGCTTTCTTGCTCCCAATTTAGTAGCTAGTTATTATATCTGACTAGCTTACTAGATGCTTTTTTCAAATTTTCTCATTTTCAAAGATGATGATTGCTGCTTGCTTCATTCAGCTAGTTCTTTTTCTTGGAATATATACTGCCTTTGCTCCTTTTTCTTTAATGCAGCCTAGTAGTAATGTTTCTGAATCTTCTTCTGAAATGCCTTCTAGTCTTATAGTGTGTCTAAAGGGACTACTCATTTCTTCCCTATTTTCTTTACCTTTAGAAACTTGTGCTAACCTTTCATTTTCCATTGGTAGAACCCAGGGCAGCTTGTAATCCTTTATGTTAAATCTTAGCTCTACCTCTGCTACCATTCTGAATTCTGTTCTTTTAATCTTGATGTCTTCCAGTCTACCAAATTTTTTATACATATACTAAACTTCTTTTGTGCTAATTGCTTTTGATAGATCCCAAATAGTAATATATCTGGTGTGTTCTAATTTGCTTCCTTTGTATTGTCTTCTCTTTCTTTCTCTTTTTTTGTCAGGGTCTTTTCTCCTGGAGGCTTGCAATTCTTCTCCTTATCGCCTGCTTCTCTCTTTCTTATAATTATTCTTTCTGCTTCTTTGGGTGGGTTTCTGTTCTTCATTGTCCAAATCTGGAATAAGCTGAAGCCAGTCTCCTTCTTTCTTCTCAATTTTTTTAATTGCATTTGTTCTGCTGTATTCACAATCAAACTCTACTTCTATCCAACTATTTCCATTTCTAAATACCTTTTGTATTGATTTCATATGTTTGTCTTTGCTTAAGATTCCTTCTAAGTTTGCAACTCTTTCTTTAGGTGTATTTCCTAGTACTTTGAATGCATGTACTTTTGCAAAGAATGATTTACCACCTTTGCATGTTCTGTTATTTGGTGACTAAATGTTGCATTCTATTGTGTCATATGCTATCTCTGCTAACAAGTCATATTAGTCTTTTTTCTCTATTTCTTGTATCTCTTTTCTAATGCTTTTAATTTCATCTCTCGTGATGCTTTCTATTGGTGCTTCTTTGTCTTTTTTAACTTTTTTTACTTCAATTCCTTTTTCTTTGAGCCAGTCATATAAACTTGTACCTAAGTCTGATATTATTATAATTTCTGTTTGTTCGTCTCCCTTTCTCTTACTTTCAGTTTGTTGTACTGATTTTTCTGTATTTCTTTCTTTCGATTCTATCTTTTCTTCTAGTTCTTCTTCTTGCCTTCTTTTTTTCCATTCTTCTATTTGCATATTTTCTTCTTTTTTATTTTTGTAATTCCTTCCATTTTGTTAATTCTTTTTTTGATTTCTTCTTTGCTTATTTTGGCCATGTATTCAATTGACTTCAGGTTTTGGCTTACCTATCCGACTTTAATTGTCCACTTTTCTATTTGACCTTCTTCTATTCTTCTGCATTCAGCTTTGTTTAATACTGTACAAAATCTTCTATATGCAATTAGTTCTGAGTTTGTAATATTGTCTATGTCTTTTATTGTTAAGCTTCTTGCTATATATTCTATATTATTTGGTGCACTAACTGAAACTTTCTTAGTGAGTTTTTCTAGTTTTGTATTCATCATTATTTTGATGCTGCTGCACATCTGCTCTTTATAAAGTCGTAAAGAATCATCTTTGCTATACTGTGATATCTAATAATTCTGTTGATAATCTATCTTTGCTTATGTTGTCTGACAATCTAATCTAATTTTCTAGAAGATTCTGTTGATAATTCTATTTGTTCTTTATATGTGACTTTCTTGTTGTCATTTTGTTTTGTATATGCACTTTTTATTTTGTTTTTGGCTTTTAGATGTGTTTGTTTATTTACATATCTGTATGACTATTGATAATTTGCGTTTAGGGTCAAACCAACATCCTCTTTTTTTCAAAAAGTTTTTTGCAAAATTTTGTTTTTCTTAGATAGCTTGCTTCATACAAAGTTTTTCTTCACTTCTTCTTAAGCTTATTACCTGTTAATTTTGTTGCTCTTTCAGTTTAGTTAGAGTCTCTTGCAACATTTTTTATAGCTTTTGTTGAGTTTTTGTCAATTTTGCTTCTGCTTGTTTTTGTGTCCAAATGATCATCAGGAGAGTTTTTTGTTAATTAAAACTATATTGTATACTTAATTATCAATTTAAAATTATTATTTAAAGGTATTGTTATCCTATATCCACTTCTTTAAAGATAATAGGTAACTAGAGTGACTGTAGCTATTGAATACTTTGTGTGACCCAAACTAGTTACTATATTTTGGCTAAGTCAGTATGGTGTTTTTACAAAACTTAACAAAGAAGATTTAAGGCAATTTGCAATTACAAAAGAGGCAACAATTAAAAGTATTAAAGATATTAATAACTGTTCAGTATTTGGTATACAAAATGTATTTTATTGTTGAAAGTATATGAAGACACAATGTTGAACTCAAGGTCCACATCTGCTGCTTTTATACTTTTCAATTTTTTAGAAACGTAATGGTCTATATCTAGTACCTATGCTACAAATATTACAAATAGTACTAATTAGATATATAATAAATATAATACAGATACTATATATAACACAAATTATATATATATAATATGTAAAATAAATAATATAGATGCTACAAATATAATATGTAATAGATATACTATATGTAGAACATTTTGCACAGTAAATCATCAGCCAATCAGATTGTGATATATGTAATCTACATATAAATCACTTGGTCAAATCACATTTTCGATGATATCTCAGCTCCTTATGATTGAATTTGGATGATCTCACCACCTTTAGATTCATATCGATAAGCGGATTCCAATGGTAGTAGTTTTATTTTGATTGGATCAATGGTTGTAAAGATATTCTTCAAATAACTTCTTTTCTAATGTCAACAATATAACATACATTTAACTATTGCTTTAATATTTGTGTACACTTTATAATAAATTTAAATATACATTTATATAAAGTTTAAAAACAAAGGTTATATATATATAGCATTAGTATTCAGGGGTCCTGGTGGTTTTTGAGAATCTTTAAAAAACATTTCACTGATATATAAAATTTCTTTCAATTTTTTTTAAAGAAATATTTCTCAAGAACACCAGGCCAATTTTAACGTTCTTATTATCATTAAATGCAACTTGATGAGCTCTACAACTTTCATTATGAGCCCAAAAGTGATTTACTTAGTAAAAAAAAAGTTTTCTTTACATTTTTTTAAAAAATCTCTACATTTACTATTTGAAGATTTTATATATAATTTATATATAAATCTTGTATAACCTGCATCATATAGCTCTCCAGATGACTGGCAAATCATCTATTAAGTGTAAATTGTAAAAGAATATTAAGAATTGTAAGTAAGAATGTGGTTGTTATCTTTAGAGAGAAGAGTGTATTAGTGATTATATCTGTTAATAAATATTAAAGATTTATATTATTATTAGAGTAAAGAAGTAAATGTAGAATATCCTTCAAATTAGAATAGTGAATACAGTTTAGTGTAGTATACAAGTAGGAGTAATAGATATTAAGATTTTTCATAGTAAAAAGATTGTTGGTTAGAATTTTAATTTTTAAAGAATATTTTGAGAGGTTATATTCTAGAGAGTTTAAAATATTAAAACATAATTTCTAGTTAACTTCAGATATATCTTTAAATATTTTAAGTGAAGACCATAAGTAAAGTTCTTGTATAATATATATATTTTTAATAAAAGTTCGTATTTTAAAATAAATTAAATGATTATTTCATAAAAAGTGAGTTAGTAGATTTGTGTAGTTTTAAGCATTTATAGTTTTGTTAGTTTCTCGCTTAGCAAGTGGTCTGCTTGATTGTGAAGAAAATTAGAATGTGATTTGATTTTGTATAATGTAAAAGAAATGTTTTTAGTAGATTTAATATTGTTGATAAGAAATAAGATGTCACAGTTTTGGTTTTGAATAGGTTTAGCATAGTATGTTTGTTTAAGATTTTTAATTAAAGTATTGTTGTCTAGATAGATATTGATATGGATATTATTAGAGATTATAAGAAGAAGAGAAATAATAGCTTCAAGTTCTGCTCAAGTTGTATCAGAATAGGGGATAGTAGCAGTATTGAATTTAATAGATATATTATTTTCACAAATCTAGATAATACTAGATCTGATATTTGATGATTGTAGATTTGAATTGATGCATCAGTATGGAAATAGAGATCTTGAGAAGTAAGATTTTGAGTAAGTGTAAGAAGATTTATAAGTTGATGTTGATAGGTAGTTGTTTGAATTATATTATATTTTAGTTGAATTTCTTGTATAGAAATATTAATTTGTGAAATTGGTTGAGAAGGAGTTGTGGTATTAGTAGAGATAAATATATCAATTAATGATAGAGTTTCTTTATAGTCAATTTGAATATAGAGTGGATTATTTAGTTTGTTAGTTATATTATAAGGAAGAATAAAGGAAAAGAGAGTTTGAGAGGATGAAGGATTTGTTAGTGTTAATTAAGAAAAGCCTGAACTAGTAGGAGTTAGTTTATATGTTAAAGTTTTGGTTATAGAGGTTAAATATATAAGGAAAAGAGTGTTATTAGTAGTAACAAATAGTCATATTAATGATGAAGAGTTGATAAAGAGTAATAGTGAGAAGAGATTAGTTGTGTTAAAGAAGGAGTTTATTTGAGGTAAGGATAGATGTGATCATGTTGTTATAACTGTGTTGTTTTGTATTAAATGAAGGATATTAGTAAACTATGAGGGTTGTCATCTTGTAGATTTATTGATATATAAATAAATATTGTTCCATGGTAGAATAAATCTGTTATTAGAAATTGTGATCTGCTCAATAAATAAGATACAATTATTTCTTAAACTATTAATTATAAAGATATGTGGATTTGGTGTGAGTATATCATAGATTAGAGGAGTATTTAAGAGGAAGTTTAGATATTGAGAATTTAAATAAAGGTTTGATAATGTAATATTATTTTGGGCCAATTGGGAAAGTTGAAAGATAAGTGTTAAGTTTTTAACTTTACACTTGTGAATAGTTAGTAGGTTTTAAGTCAAGTTAGGAGACCAAATCTTGGTTAACTATGATTTAATACAAGTAATTCCAATATGTTTAAGAATTAAGTTGGAGTTAAATATTCATTCAATATTTGCTATGCTAACTTTTTGGATTGTATTGTTAAATGTTGATAGATTGAAGGTTAGAGATTGGTAAAGACTATGTTATTTGTATTGTTAGCAAGAGAAAGCATTCTTTATATTTGAATTGTAAAGAGATGAAATAGTTTAATTTAAAAATGTTTATGAATGACAGAGATTTGTAATAGATATTCAAGGGAGGGTTAAAGTATTAAATTAAAGAATAAAGAAATTTGTAATGGAGTAAGTTTTTGTATCTGATTAAACAGATAAAATTCTCAATTTTCTGAAAAATCATATTTATTGTTAGCTTGGTTGAGCTTTTCTCATCTAAATAGATACCTAAGTATCTAATAACATCATTTAATTTTCTAAGTAAGATAGTTTGGTTGTCAAAATATAAAGAAACTGATGGAAGTTTATATGATTTAAAATAGATAGAAAGTAAGTTAGATTTAGTAGGGTTAATATCAATATTATTAATTTTGTAGAGTTTGGATATATCATTAAGAATATTTTGCATAATTTCAAAATTTTCACAGAGCCATATTGTGTCATTCATATATACTAATGGTGAGATTAAAATACTTGCAGAGGTAGTATTGGTAATAATATTAAGAGAAGATTGTGCTGTAATTTTAATCATTTGATTTTGATATTTTTGATGAATAAAAGTAAATATAGGATTATAATAAATTTTTCATATGTGAAACAATATACAAATAAATTCTATACATATTGATACATGTCAATTACTAATTATGTTAATGCAGGCCATATATTATGTTAATACTAGCCAGCTGATATGTCAGAAATTTTATTTGGGACCATATTAAAATCCGCTCATCTTTAAATACAACCCAAAAAGGAAATTTAATTTTGTAAAGTGCGTAAAAACACAAATTTAGGTAAGGATGTTAATATTAGAAGCTATAGCCATAAACTGTTGCCCAGAATATGTAAAATTTCGTCACCTACATTTTAATTGGTGCACAAAGGTCGATTTAAACACTAGTTTTTGAGTATTTTCGCTTTTTTCTTCTTTCATTACGCCCAAAATTGGGTGAGCGGTATTTGTGTTCAACAATTTAGTTATGCGGGGTGAGTATTTTATTATATGATATACGTACGAACTTATTCTAATATTCTTATAATTCTTATTACATTCATCAAAGGAACGATACATCATATATACTTATACCAGTACGATTACATATTATGAGATAAGGGAAACATACTATTTACAAAGAATGTAGTACGTAATTGATTCGACATAACAATGTAGTAATGATCTACATAATAAAATACATAACGATTACAAAATAAGATATGAAGAATTTTAGCGTAACATCAGCCATTTTTCTTTTAGAAGTTTGTATGCCCTTCTACAGCATACTCTACACAGGATTTATCCTTTATCGGGTCGATCTGGAATACGAAAGTCGAACTTATGGTATACGAATATAGTCGGTTATTGGTTGGTATCTTGCTCGAGTACTGGTTAACCGTAAGGTCCTTGTTATAGGTTGTTTAATTTCCTTTTTAAATTTCGGCACCCATTTACATTCGATTGATTTTTTAATTTTGATTTAATTATTAAATCAATGGATTCCTCTGAAAAAAAGCATTTTACTTTTGATGACATTCCTGATTTGACTGGAAAAGTAATTAACATTTGATTAAATGAAATATAGCATAACATACCTACCTATTAAATTTTTTATTTATCTATTTCTGTATCTTTAGGCTGCAGTTGTTACAGGAGGAAATTCTGGGATAGGATATGTTACATGCAGGGAATTGGCCAGAAAAAATGCACATGTGTTCGTATTAGGTCGTAATATCGAAAAAGTTCAGACCGCTGTTGAAAAAATCAGAACCGAGACTGGTAATCAAAATGTTGAATTTTTACACTTGGATTTAAGAAGTTTAAGGTCTGTTAAAAAATGCGCTGAAAATTTTTTGGCTAGAGATTTACCGTTACATATTCTGTAAGTTCTATTATTATAATTATTTTACATTAGTTTAGATGTTACTAATTAATTGTTCATTTTTATCAGAATTAACAATGCGGGAATAACATTAGAGTAAGTAATAATGTTAAAATTTCATTTGTAGTCTCACTTGTGGCTATATATTTTAATAAGTGAATATAATAAAATAGTATATTTTCGCTTACTGAAGATGGAATTCAAGAAGAATTTGGAGTAAATCATGTCGGCCATTTTGTAAGTAAACGAACAAATAGATTCTTAACTTATAAATTGTTAATTTATTAGACACAAAACTCATAATAACAAACTTTTTTTTTTTTTATATATTGATAGCTTTTTACTAAATTATTATTGCCAAAAATTAAAGCTTCAAAACCAGCACGTATAGTAAATGTTAGCAGTGCTGCTTATAAACTTGCTCCCGAGGGTGGAATTGAATTTGAGAAGATAAATATTCCAAATGCTCAGGAAACACTGGCACGTTATGCACAATCAAAACTTGCAAATATTTTATTCACTAACGAATTGAATAAACAATATCTTGACGGAGAGCAAGTATATGCTAACTCTCTTCATCCAGGTAATAATAAAATAATCTTTGAAATTTAATTAAAAACAGCTATATTGATTAACCAATTAATATTGATATTATTTATTTAGGTGCCGTAGATACAAACATGTTAAGGAACTCTAGGGAAGTGCCAGCACATGTACTTGCTTCTGCAATCCCACCTGATGATGGTGCTATTACTACCTTGTATTGTGCTACAAGTCCAGAAATCGAAGCGAAGAATTATCGTGGAAAGTATTTTGTACCATTTGGTAAAGAAGAACCATTTAAATATACTAATGATGATGATTTGGCTAAAAAGCTTTGGGAATTTACTGAGAATTTGTTAAATGAAAAATTACCACAAATTTGACTTATTTATTCATTTATTCATTTATTACGTAATTTTGAATATCAATATTCTGATCTATTTAGTAAAAATGATGGCCTCTTTTTCTATTACATATATCATTGCTAAATGAATATCATTAAATAGTAGATATCTAATAAATTTTAGCATAGATTTAACTTAGAAAAAATGCGTTGCGCAATTTTATTTCGAATAAATTAATGTTATTTACTCTTCATTCGCAAAATTAGTTGCAAACTGTGGTCACGAAAATGGTTGTATTGTATATGTACATATCTTGAACATACTATGCATCCATCGATACGCTCTGAGTAGTGATCTTATTCATAAAAAAGGTAAAAACATCGTTGGACGAGATAGAATAGGATAGAGCCAGAAGTCCAGGATAATGTGTTAATCAAAATTATGCAATAGTTAAAAGAATTGGGTCAATCAAAAAGTATACTACAATAGGCCAATGCATTTATGATTCAAAGTGGGGTTTTATTAATTTTATTCTATTTTTTTTAAAAAAAAGTTTTTTTGTTATCATAATAGTTAATCTATAAATTCACGCAATACTATTGGGCATTAGAAAAGTCACTAAACAGTTTCCTTCTTTAATGATAATAATGATAAATAATTATCATCGTTATCATAATAGTAATTTCTGCATAAGTACTAAAAAAAGGTACTGTTTAGTGACTTTCTAATGTAAACATGTCTTTTATACACAATTCGTTAAAAAAATTCTTATACAGTACGGGACAGCAAGAAACATCCATTTTTTTTTAAAAGCGCCAAATTTTAAGATTTATATTAAAATCTGATTGGCTATTTTTTGTGTAACAAGATTCTAATTGGTTAAAAATCTATAAAAACAAATTTTTTTATATATTAAACACTAAATTTTTGATTACATAGTAACTTTAGCCTCTAATAACTTTTTAAATTTATAATAAAAATAAAAATCTATTCTAACAGAATTGTAGCTTAGACTAAAAGCAACAAATCTGTAAGACAGATTTTTTTAAATTCATTTGTTTGTAAGTTATAAGCATTTTTATATTTATATATAAAAAGTGGATGTTTCTTGCTGTCCAGTACTGTACAAATGCTCAGATATAAGTTTAATCTGACTAAATTTAATTGATGGTTCTAATGTAAACATGCTTTTTATATATAATTCATTAAAAATTCTGTATCAATACTTTAATAAATAAAATTAAATTAATATAAAATTAAAATAAACAATTTTTTATTTAGTATAATTTGATAAATATTGACAAAATAATAGCAAGAGTATATAACTAAAAGTTTCATATATTACAATTATATTATTAATGTTTTTATAATCTGTATATTATATTTGATAACAAGTTTATCTAGTAGTTATAATATATATAGTTATAGAAGAATTTTATATTATTTTTACAGATTTTAATATTAAAATGAATAAGAACTTTTTATATAATTTTAATAAAATTTTGTAAAAATAATGTAAAACTTTTTCTATAAATATTTATATAATATCTGCTAAATAAAGGCTTGTTATTGTTATTTACTTTATTACTACTATTTATATAATATAATCAGCTTTTAGATAATATATATAATTTTACTTACTTTACTAATACTTTTTTTGTAAATATAAGTATAGCTTAAATAAAAGCAAATTAAACTTTAATTAATATTATATAAAGCTAATTTAAAATAGATATTTAGTAGAAATAGAAAACCTTTAAAATATAAATTAAATTTATATAGATATTTAATATATATCAAAATATTAATAGCTTTATTAATAAATTGATAAAGCTTGTCTTATAGCTTTATTAATTTATTAATAGAGCTATTAGCATTCTAATATATATTAAATTTTTATATATATCTGATTTGTATTCTAAAAGTAAAGTATTTAGTATTGTAATAAAGGCATGCTAATAGTGGTATACCATATTGATATGATAGTAGTATACTAAATTTGTTTTAATATACTACTATATATAATATAAAAAACTATATTTATAATATCTGTATTATATATTAGGCTTATAATATTATAATTATTAATAATATAATATTTTATAGTATACAAAAGGCATGCATAGTATAAATTTTGACAACAGGCATGTTTGCTAATTTTTTTTGTATATTAGATACCCTATCTAAAAATCTTTTATTGCTATTAAATATTTATTTTAAATTAGATTTATATAAAATTACATAATGTTAGTTGAAGTTCAATTTATCTCTATTTGATTTGTAAAAACTTTACTAATAATTTTAATTTACAAACATTTTTTTTACTTCAGTGATTCTACTTTTATTTTATAAATTAGCTATAAATTACAGCAAAAATTTAGTTGGCTAAATCTACGATCTAACTATTCATTACTATATGCCTATCCAAATAAAAATTCTTTGATCTATTTCATTATCATAGTAAAATTACAGTTACCTGCAATTTTATGCTAAAGTATGACCCAGGAATAACCTGCCTAAGTGAGCAATATTTCTTCTTCTGGGATCTTGAATTTTTTGATGATATGAGCCTCAGATATCAACAGATGATTTTCACCAACTTTGTCAGAATGACTGTTCTACAATAGAGTGTTGCCAATCTGAAGTCACTTTTTCATAGAAAGTAAAAAAGAAAAAAAAAAGAGTATAGAAAATACAAGAGCAGGATAAGATATAAACAAATGTACAATAAAAATAACCAAATTATAAAGGAATCTAAAAGTTATTCTAAAATCTATGAGACCTTATCTTAAGATATAAAACCTGCTAACTAGGTAAAAACTATCTACATAGTCGTAGAATTCTATATATAGAGCTATCTGACAAAATTAAAAGAAACTACAAACTAAAATGCACTTTAATCTGTGCTAAGAGCTAAAAATTATATGCATATGACTTCAGAATAAGCATATCTCTAAGTTATTGCTCTAGTTTACAACTCTCTATTAAATTTATCTCGAATTCTAGAAAGTCTGATTTTAAAGTCTTGATCATATGATTGTCGATTCTAATGACTTCTTTACTTAACTGGACCTTGATTACAAATGGTCCTGCCTCTTATAGTTCTTCATTTCAAACATGCTTCTCCATATTTCAGGTTAACAAGATTAGTTTTTTTGATCACTGTCTTTGAAAGCTGCTTCCTCAGTATATCCCAAATAGAAGGCTATCTAATAGCTATGCCCAATCCAAACATAGTATATGTTACTTATGTCCTTTGACCCAAATATCTATTAGAACTTTCTCCTTATATGTGATTTGTTTTGTTCTCCAATTGTCATATTAAAACTTATGACTTTTCAAAAATAGAAGTAGTACAGTACCAATCTTTTGAAGAAAGTAAGCCAAATCCTTACTTTTTGATGAAAATTATGAACAAAAGAAAACAGCAAAAGGGTATCATAATTTTGCAAGTTTTCTATTAGAGAGTGTTGTTTCAAGAGTTTTTCATAGCCCTCTGTTTCCAAACATACTTGAGTTTACTTTCTACTTACTGTTCTTAGAGCCTTCTCTAATTTGGATACTGAATGCAAAAAGGAGTCCACCCTAAAAAAGAAACAGGCTTGACCCCTTTGCAAACTATCTACTACACTGCTCCTTGATATATTATGTTTAAAAACTTCATTGACAACAGTTGTATCAAGAAAATTTCAAGTTGTTATTAACTTCTGATCTTGAGTCTTCTACTTGTTTTTGGTAAAAGTTGGTACAAGTGATCGTTGGTAAGAGCTATTGAATATTTTGTATTGAATTTTTAAACATTTAAATTACTGATGATTAATTTATTAATATATTTATTTTACTAGTACATCTATTTTACTTTTTTTTTTTTTTTTTTTTTTTTTGGTATTAAGGTGAGGCCTTGCTCATATCTTTATTAATAGTTTTTAATATAATAACTACAAAGAGTTATTAACCTTCCAATACATGAAATATAAAAAGTAAAAACTACATGCAAAAATAAAAGCTCAGACTACTTTATCTGTGACCTAAACCTACTAAAGTGGTCAAAGCCTCACCTAGATTGTGATAGAGAGGATGTAATTAGGAGATATACTGTAACATCTATTTTACTAATACTTAATTTATTAAAAATTCACTAACAAGTTTAATATAGATATTTTGAAGAACAATAAATTAATTATATAATTAAAACTTAATCTAAATTAGTTATATTAGTGTTAGAATAGTATAATTAGACTGATTTGTAATAAATTAAATATGTTGATTAATTAATTGTTAGTAAAGTATTAGTGAAATAAATATATAGATCAAATATAGTATAAGTTACCCCTTTTAAAAAACTATTTAAATTACTAATTTTATATGATTATTTTATTATACTTATATTATAATTAATATTCTAATCAATATAAAAAAGCTAATTTAAAAGATTATAGTATAATATATAGTAATTAATTTAAAGATTTTTAAAGATTTTATTAAGGGTAAGCTATACTATATTTGATTCAAATATATTAGTAAATTAATTATTTGAAATTTAATGTTAGCAAATAAATATATTAGTCAATTGATTGTATAAAGTTTGTTAACAAAATAACAAGATAACTATTATTAGAAATTAAATAATTTATAGAGCATTATATATTTTATCTTTAATTTGCTATTTATAGATTATTAATATTTTAGCTAGATAGTTTTAGATATAAAATTTAGTAAATAAGAAGTATAAGAGATTTTGTTTATTAATATAAATATATTTAGAGGCTTGCTAACATATAGAAATATTATTATTTTTTTTTATCCTTTATTTTAAAAAAAGTTAACTCTATTATATCTCTCTTTAACAATAGCTCTATAACTAATATTAGTATTTTAGGTCTAATTTCTGTTAATAATAGGCTTTGTATTATACAGTATTCCTCCTCTATAATTACCTCCTATATAATCACAACTCCCATATAATCACATTAATTTTTGCGACAATTTATTAAAAAACTTATAAAAAAAACTTCTATATAATCACACTTTTTTATAATTACCAATTGTCTTGATACAAACTGTGTGATTATAGAGGAGGAAGACTGTATTAGCAATATAAAAACTAGGCGTTATAGATGCAGTAGTAATACAAAAACTATATTTAAAATGATTAAACTTTATGCTACAGTAGTATAAAAATTATATTAGATATTAAATAGATTTTGCAGCTGCAATAGCAATACAAGAATCTTATTAAAAAGTAATTAAGTCCTATGATTGCAGTAGTAATATAGAGATTTTTAGTATAATTGTTTTTTGCTGTTATAGATTTAATGCAAAGACCATTAAAGAAATATATACCCAATTCTCTTTATAACTATATAGTCTTTATGATAACTTTCTTACTAAAGTATTATAGACTTGTAAAATTTATATAGCATTCTTTGATATTAAAAGATTATTAAAGAATAGTATTATTATACTGTTAGTATTTTTCAAAAAGATATAATAGTTAGTTCTGAAATATGTTTTGGGCTAAGTTAGTTAGTTTAGTTAGTAATATTTATAAAAAGTAAAAGTTATAGCACAAAGCTTTAAGTCTATATACCTATTATTATATATTTTTTTAATTAATTCATGATCTGCCAGTGAACCAGTGAAAAGCATAGTAAACTTTGGGGATATGTTTACAATATAATTTTGTCTTTTTTGGAATCTGAAGTTTCCTAAGGAAAAAGGTTTTCTATACTAAGTAAACCTCTTTTCTATGCCTAAGTAAAGTTATAAAGGAGTGTCTTGCGATTAGAAAGGCAGTTAAAATGTTAAAATCGGCCTAGTAGATCATGAGATATAAATATTTTAGTCTTCATGACAATATGTTTTCTTTTTTATTTATATAAAGAAGAAAACATATAGTCACGAAGACTAAAATGTTAATATCTCGCAATCCACTAGGCTGATTTTAACATTTTAACTGCTATTCTGATTGCAAGACACTTCTCTACAATTTTACTTAAGCATTGAAAAGAGGTTTATTTAGTATAGAAAAAACTTTTTCTTTGGAAAACTCCAGATTCCTAAGACAATAGTAAATCTCCCTACTTTTTATTATGTTTTGTCACTGGTTCATAGGTGGACTATAAATTAAGTTATTTAATTGAATAATTAGTAAAGTTTGTATTTACAAAAAAAGTTTTAGTAAATAATATGTATCTAATATAAAACTAAAATTAAAAGTTATATGACTTTAGAAAAATTTATAAAAATAAAAATCTTATTCAAATCTTATTTAATTAACTTTTGTAAAAAGAATTTAAGTTATAAAATATATTTTTTTCTAAGATATTATATAACTTCTATTTTTGTTTGTGTATTATAGTTTCTAATTAAAGCAAAGTTGACTATATTATATGAATACAATAATAAGTTTTTAAATATATTTTAAAAAATAGTCTAATTTTGTTTTGTAAATCAAGCTTATTGATTTAGATAAAGCTCTAAGTTAATATTTCTAATAGAGCAATAGTGATTATAGCTTTGTTAAATTTTACAACTTTTAACTACTAGCTTAAACAATAGTTCTATTAATACTAGAGATAGATTTAACTATAGACTACTACAATCATAATAAACAAAATTGCTAAATTTTAAAATATTATTGTTTATAAATTATTAATTAAAGTTGTTTAAAAGTAAATTTTAGCTATAATTATTTATAAAATAGATTAAAATATCTTTTCTAAAATTTAAATCTTAAAATTTATTATTAGTTATTAAATAATTTAATTAACTATATAACTAATAAAAAATTTTTAAGATTTTGAATTTTAGAAAATGTAGTTTAAATTTATCTTATAAGTATTATAATTATAATTACTTTTTTTTTTTTTTTTTTTTTGTAAATGCCATAGTTGAAACTTTATTTAAAAAAGTAGAGAAAGATCTACATTTAAA
>CAJVPZ010001068.1:0-15738 GCA_910592135.1 Racocetra fulgida | reverse complement strand
TATACGAATTGGTTAAGATATTAAAAAGTTTTATTATAAGCATTTTTTTATTTACTATATAAAAATCTAATATACTACGTAGATTATATGAAAAATGATCTATATACACCCTACCCTTAAAAAATGTTTTCAAAATACTATACTATATAATGAATAAGATTAAAATTAGAGTTCATTTTTAGAACTCTATCAGAAACAGTACTTAAATTATTTTTTTTAACTTCATCAAGATTGGTATTGCTAATCTATCAGAAATAGTATTTTGTGTCAAAAACAATTTTGTCTTCAAATTTTAATTTTATAATCTGAAATCTAAAATAATTTTATTAACATATATAATACTGATAATAATTTAAAATAGATTGTATAATATACTGCTTTATTTTTAGAATTATAGCTTCTTTAGGTTGATTAACTTATAAATAATATGTTTTAAATTGCAGAGCTGTAAGTTAGCTTAGATTAAAGTTAATTAGATTACAAACAGCTTGGCTCTAATTTGTGAAGCTAATAGATCAACTCAGCTTTATTAATATCAGCTGTGAGGTTTGGGCTCTATAGTTTAGTGGTTAAACTACTAACTTCTACAGACTAGTTCAACAGTTCAAGTTAGGCTGAAAGCAAAATCTTAAGATTTTTTACTTCTGCAATCCAGAAGGGGCTATAATTAAATATGAAGCTCTGTGATTAAGCCCAAGTGCAAGTATGAAACCAAAAAAGAAAATTTCTAAAAGGAGATCTAATTATAAAGTGGTGGTACTATATATAATATCAAGTTATAAAAGGTTTTGTTATATAAAGGTTATGATACAGTATTAGTTCTTAATTAGGGTGATTGAGGCAGTATTAATATTTCTAGTAGTTAAAATATTTGATTTGGAGAATAATATAACAGTAATAAAACTAAAGTAGTAAGAAAAGTGATAAATATGAGGATGATTTGTAATAAAGAATTAGTTTATTCAAAGTTTAAAAGCACCTCTGACCTCAGACCACTTTGTCTATTAAAGATGAAACCTATAAAGACAGAGCGAAAAGCTAAAATTTAGAGTACATGATAAAAACTCAAAATAGCTGGATTCATCAGGCTAGTAGTATATTTGTACAAATTGGGCTTGTATATTAGAAATTGAAAGGAATACCAAATACTGAAATTGGAAGTATTATGAACTATAATCCACATCTAGGTCTAAACCTCTAACAGGACCCTGATATAACTCAGAGGTTACTAAATAAGAAAATTTTGCATAGAAATACATCAAATGTTGTATTTTTATATAATAAATTTTTTTAAATTTTAGCTTATTTTATACATCTATTTAGCTAATATTATACAAACTCTGATCTGAGTTGTATCAAAGTTCTTTGGAGTCCTCTTCTAGTACCTTGTAATTTAAAAACGTTAGGATACCAGAATACTATAGCTCAAACTATGGAAGAGAAGTAATATAAAATCCACAATTTGAAAGTTATAGGTAATTTATAATCTTTTTTGTGATATTATCTAAGCAAACTAGCTGAAAATAACTAAAATTGAAAGTAGTTTATGAGGCTACAAGGCCATATTCCAAAAGGAACTACCAAATTTGGGAGCTTAGATATAAGTGGTATGAGAGATGCAGAGAATAATATTATAGGAAAAGTATCAAAATAAACCTAGTGAAGAGTGAAAAAAATACTGAGTAAATGCTGTTGATGATAATATACCACTTTGATACTAAGTAAGTGCGTCAATGATGATATACTATTCTGATAGGTTTGGATTATATATGCCACCAAAATAGATTTTTAAAAAACCCCTATTTCATCTTTATTAGAGCAATTTAAAATTTTTTATATGCAATAGCAAATCTAATTTAAGTTATTATGTTTTTTATAATTTTGTCTCTTTAAAAAAAGTGTTAAAAATTTCATCTTTTAAGTAAAATAGATCAAAAAACAATTTCATTTTCAAATTTTAATTTTATATCTTAAAACCTAAAATAATTTCATTGGTTTGGATCACAGATAATTGAATTAGTGGCCATAGCAGATGAAGACACCTATTGTATAAGTGATAATTTTGGCTAAAGCATAGGCTACCAATAGGAAATGGGTCTGAGTTTAATATATTTGATATATATAAATACAGAAATATAGTAATATATATAATAGAAGTATTAATAATAAATAAAATCATAAGCAAAATCTCATCGTAATATCAAAAAAATTATATTAGCTATAAGCTAAGCTAAGCAAGCTGTTTGTATTACTAATTGCAATGTATATATGGGATTTTTATCTCAAAAAAGGGCAGTGAAATGATTATCTGATTTTGTAAAAATCAAATTTAAAATTGTTATATAATCAGAACCAATTTCTCAACTTTTGGCTCTTATAATAGTAATAATTATATAATTTTCAAGAAATTTTTTTTTGTAAATTTATTTATTTTGTTTACAATATATAAAAATATAAAGCTTAAGGGTGTGGCGACTTAGTGAAGTTGGTAAGTTGTTGCACCCCAAGCGGCAGGACTGGAGTTCGAATCCCACTGGCGACGAAATTTGAATTTAAGGAATATGTTACAGTAAACTGTGTGTAATCTAATGGATTATCAGATCTGTAGCTTTGGTCGTACCAGCTTGTACTGGAAGAATGTGGAACTATAGTGTGATGCAAGAGTTACACAAAACCTGAGTGAAGCGTTTGTGTAAATCCAAGGGCTGGGGCATACAGAATCCCACTTGGCAAGTCCTGAGTAGAGAGGTAGCACAGATCTTTGACGGCGCTATGTAAAGGATTATCACCAAAGATCCGGAAACTAGATGGGACCGAGGTGTTCGGCAAGGCACCATACCAATCAGGCCGTTGGTGTATTCCAAGGAAGGAGTCTGCCTTTTCGGGCTATCTGGATTGGGAGTTTGTGGACTGGTGAAATGGTAGATGGTCCGTAAAGTAGGTGCTGGGGTTTGGGTGAACTCTACAAGGGCAGTAGTAGGTAATGGTAGCAGCTTCGGCTTGCAAGTACTCGTTTTCGGACTTGGCATAAGTTACCGAAAGCCTAGGTTAGCCGGATTGTGGGTACGGAAAGCTCTAACAACGATGCCTCAAGGATAAATTAGTCCTAAGGCTACAGCACGCATCCGGAACTCTTAACTGACGAATGTAGCGGAGTGTTCCGGTGATACAAGGGGCAGTGTACGTTACAGAGGGTTTAAATAGTTAACACCTAGTTGGGTTATAGGCATGGCAGCTAGTATAGAACCTATGGTGTACAGTTATCTATACGCGGACTATTTAAATAGACGCTCAAAAGGCGCACGTGTGGCTAGTTGTACTCTCTAATGTAATTGGGGTTCCATTGTGAGCTCCCCGCCCATTATACTTGAATAAAAACCCCTATGCCAAAGAGGCTAGTATAAAAAAAAAATAATAAAAAAAAATAAAAATATAAAGCTTATTGATTTTCACATCTTCACTTATTAATCTTTACTATATTTTTTTGATAAATATATATCCTAATTCTTTAATTTTTATATTAATTTTGTTCATCGTTATTACTGTACTATTACTTTATTATTAATGCACTATTATCTCATTATTACTGCGCTATTATCTCATTATTTTAATTCTTTTTCATAAAAAGTTTTCACTACCAACTACTTAATTTTTCTTGCAAATTTTTAATTTGAACAAGTTAAATTAAGCCAATTTCAGATTTAAATTTTTATTGATTGAAGTTGACTAATATAGATTGAACTCATATTATGTTAGGTTGACATAAACTGAATTTGTTTTCTACGCTGATTTTATAATAGACCAAGTTTATTTTATGTAACTAATAAAGCTATTGTTATCGTTATAAATAAATTTTTAGTTTATTTTATTTTAAATTTTTTGAAGGTTTGGAGCAAGTAATCTCATAAAAAGGTAAATCGACATAAGGTGCAATTTCTTTATGCAATTCCTTTTGTCATTTTAAAGAAAGTGGTCTGACACCAATTATGGCAGGTAAAGTATATATATTGAAAGAGAAAGAACAAATAGTAAATTCTTTATAATTGTCTTTAAGATCATCTTTATAGAAGATAATGCCAGGATATTGTAAATTGAAATAAAAATAGTGATACTTTTGAATATTTGGTAGTTTTTTAAATGTTTAAAAGAACTTTTTAAATCATAATATTGGAAACCTTCCCTATTAAAATAGTGTTGAGCAATGTTAAAATTAATCCTAGTTGAACGATTAATGTTTGAAACCACATCATTGAAAGTATTTACTTTGCTTTTTTAGTAGAGAATCTTGATTAGACTAAAACATCCATCACAAATAAACTTCATATGGCCAGGTATCATAAAATTTAATTCAATTTCATCATATATATTATGATCAATCAACCATAAATAAAAAAATAATGAATAGTTATTCTTATTCTAACCTATACAGTTATCACATGTAATTATTAATTTTTTTTCACCACAGTTATATTTTCAAATTGCATACCAAACTAAACTTAGAGTGCAATTCACACCTTTACCTTGTTTACTGTTGTTTGGCATTTCAGCTTCATCAATTATATAGTTAGTTTGTTGTATATTCAGAAAATTACTGGTATTGCAAACATTAAATAAATGTACTTTTTGTGAACTTTTAAAATACAAAGATCCAATTTGTTGTGGCAAATAGGGTACTTGTATATTTTGGACCCAATCATATGCAATATATGTGCTACTATTAAAGCTTTTAAAAAATATTTGAGATTTAGTTATATTTAGATTTCATTTACTATCTTCAATTGCATTTATAATGCTGGTATTATAATAGTTATACTCTTATTGTGCATGATTTAAATGGGCTAGATAATTTTAAGTAAGCTCTAATTTTTTTCATATTGTATATTATATTGAATATCCATTTTCATTAATTTACAAGTTTCATATAGATCAGTTTTTGCAGATATAAATTGAAGTGATGGCATCAAAGATTTTCAGATATTAGTAAAGGTTGATTTAGCTAAAATACGAACATCTTGTCTACACTTATCTTTATAAGTTTGTATATAATCCTGGTATATAGAAGCATAACTAAAACTTGTCAGAAGAAACACAATTGGCATAGTAATTTTATTACAATAATGTCTAGACGAAGGTATGCCATATATGTTCGAATAGTTTTTTAAAAATATAAATATCACTTGCTAAATCATAATTAATCTTGATATAATTCATATTTTTTGGAGCTCTACTAGTATTACCATGTATACGTTCGTCAAGACTATGTTTTTGCAAATGCTCTTTTATATTATTTAAATATTTCCAACTAATTCCAACAAGATTTAAATATGTATCAAAACATACCTGAATATCACTATTGTAACAATATTCAAACTGAATATTTTTCAATTATCATTGGCAACTTTTCGTATCTTCATTTTTTTGAAAAGCTAAAGTTGCTTCTTAATAGCCATATCTTGCATATCTTTTCTAAACTTTCAAATACAGCTTGACGTGCAAGAAATTTTTCATAGCTAATTTTCTCAAAACAGGTTTGTTTGAAGCAATACAAACACTTTCCTGTTTTAAAAAAATGTTTAACTTTCATTTTTAAATTATCATAAATTTTATCTTCAATGAAATTGTCAATAACGTCTATAAAATTGAATTCATTCAATTTAGTCGAAGGAATATTATTATCAGACATTGATTCACTATCTAATACAGAGTTAAATTCTTTGTCTTCAGAATCTGAATATTCAGCAAAGAAAGTATTATCCAAATCTTCTAAAGTGGCTACAACAACTTTATTTACACTATCATCATCAAATTGTATAATATTCTATACTTATGATTGAAGATATAAAATAAAAAAAAATATGAATTTTTACACTCTTAATTATACGCATATCTGGTATCAAGTATATATCTGGTATATATATATATATATATACATATTCTATTAGCTATATGATATTAGATATTACATCGTCCAAATTATTTTTATTTGCTTGGTATAGGCTTTGATTAAGGCGTGGAGAGATTTGATCTGAGTAATTAGGGTTAATTGAATTTCTAGTAATAGTATTGAGCTTGGATAAGTGCTCTATAACTTTCTTGCTAAGCAATTTGTTTTCTTTAGCACTTTCACACGAGGTTTTACCTTCTTTCTTCTTTTTGTAGATACTACAGTTGGATCTTACGATCAAATTTAGCTAATCAAAGTTAGTTGCTGGATCACATGATTTATTTTAGCATCCAAAAATGCTGAAATCGATGTAATTGAATTATGTATTATATCAATCACTGATTTAATCAGTAACATTTATTATATAAGAATTTGATTACTAATCTATACTTTATCTTTTTGATTACTCAATACGAAAAATATGAAGTATGAAATTTCGGGCAATAGCAAACGGGTATATTACGAGAATGGAACAACAAATGATTTTAAGAACTTATTAGAGACTATGACTTTTACTATACACTTCAAAACTTCGAACTTCAAAAGTTATGTGGTTTTAAATTGAACTCCAAACTGAGTTTTAGAACTCCACTGAGTTATCTTTATTTCAAGGAAAAGTCTTCCGATATATATTTTTTCTTTACATATGTAACATAATACCAATAATTCTAGCAATCCTAATGATAACAACTATTCTACTTATTACTTCTATACTAGGAATACAGATGATTATATATAGCAATTATCATAATATAAATAACTATTTCAAGAATTCTAACGATTATGCTAATATTAAGAATTCTGTAAATTTTTTGGGATTCTTAAAATTCTTGGAATTTTCAGAATTTGTGCTACGTCAAGAACTGCAGTAATCTCAGGGTGATAATTTACCCTTTCACAACATACTCTGCAGCTTTACAATTCTATGCATGATATACAAATTTTTCTGTTATGAAAAAAGAGAGATTGACCAAAATAATTACTTATTCAATAGATATGTAGAATATTTATTTATTAATTAGTTTAATTTGTCATAAAAACAAGAATTTTATTTAACAAAAGCATATAAAAATATTCTAAATAACTTCATCAATTTACATATAATAGCTTTAAGATTCATTATATTGAATATTGTAATCTCACGATTTGCTGATAAATTCAAATATTAAATATGAAAGGTAAATTAGGTAAAAACAATTTATGCAATTTCTATTTAGCAGCTTAATTTTCAGCGAGATGAATTTCTGAATCAAGAAAATCTATATTAGTGTCATCAAGGTTGTCCTGTTTTTCTTTTAGCTCTTCATCAATTAGTAATTCTTCCTATTCATTAAGTACAATATCCCAATTACCTTCTGAAATAATATTCTCATATGCATTAGTTCTCTCAGGTGCTTGGTCTTGGCTGGATAATGATAAAGAAACAGAGATAGTAGTTGAAGTAGAGGAAGATAAAATAGAGGAAATGGAAGTAGAGGAAGTAGAAGTAGAGGAGGAGAAAGTAGAGGAAGTATGGTTTGATTGAATATATTTAGATTTTAATTTTTTTTTATGAATTTGTAAAATTTTAGCACGAAGTTGACTCATTACAACCACTTTCTCATCCTATAATTAAACAAAGTTAATATAATAAAATTTTATATTCCAAATAGAACTTACTTTTAGTTTATTCCATAATAGAGAATGCAAAAAGCCCATAGTAGAAAAAAGTCATTCTACAGAGGCAGTCATAATACATATGCCAAATAATTGACATGCAATACGACTCAATTCAGGTGCTGTGCCAGAATTATGTGACCACCAAAGAAGAATGTCTTCTTTAAATTGTCTAAAGGTTTTTTCAATAAAAGGATACTTTTGCTGTTTATAAAGTTTGAGTTCATGAAGTAAGTGCTTTGGATCATCTTCAAACCAAGTATTGTAATAATATAATAATCACGCTCCTATATAAGTATAATTAATATATAATTGTGATTGATTAAAATAATTAAGTTGGTACAAAGGATGAAGAACAAATGAAAGGAGAAGTAATAGTTGCTCCCACACAGCCTACCTCTTTTCAAGTCTTGTAATTATCTTTTTTTAAAATGATGATACTTCAAGCTCCTTGAATATTTGTATAAAATAATCAAAGGTATGTAAAACATTATAAAGACGAGCTTTATTGTGTTGCATAATATCAAGTGCTTTACAAAAAGGATAAAGCATATCATGTAATATTACAAGAGAGTTCCAAAAAGAATCACGATTAATAGCAGCTTTAACATTGGCCAGAAGCTTTAATTCATCATCTGAAGTCATGTCATCTTTGATTACAAAAGTCTAAAAGAAAGAATATATTACAATTTTAAAATTTTTAGTTTGAAATTGTAATAAACAACTTACTTTTAATGGATGCTTATTTTTAAGAATGCTATCGAAGCATTTAAAATAACTATTCCATCTTGTTATATTTGGTGTAATCAAATTTATATATTTTTTTAAAACATTCATTTGTTCATCATGAAGTTTAGCAGTAAAATATACTGAATGATGAAAAAAAATTAATAATACGAAGTGCACGTTTGCTTGCATTTTTAAATTCTACAGATTCTTTGAATATATCCCCAACACAACAATTTACTTAATATGCAAAACAAGAAATAAAAACCTTGTTTCGCATTTCATATCTCAAAAAATAACAAGCTGCAGCATATGATCTAGCTGAATCTGTTAGCTCTAATATTTAATTCTTTTGTCTCTTCAAAAAGCATATGAATTCGAGCAATTACTTCTTCCTGCCGTTGTCTCTCAATATTAATATCATCTGCTCTCCAGATTAAAGTTTCTCCTGAAGATGTAATAAAAACTATGTCCATTAATTCTTGATTCACAACATTACGCCAGCCATCAAAGGCAATTGTGATTCCGATTTTATCCTGGCAGGCAAGCTCTTTAATTGTTGTTTGAACTTCATTTGTTGCACTTATTAAAATATAATTACTAAGCATTTTTTGGTCAGGTAATTTTAGATGTGGAAAAATAAAACTAAATAATGCTTTAAATTCAGGGTTTTCAACTCAGTGAAATGCGAATCTAGCTAAAATTGTAGCCTGAAGTAAAAGATGTTCAAATTTAGAAACTTCAGATGTGTTAAGTGGACGGCCAATATATTAAGGTAATGTTGCCTGTTTTTTTGAAACTAATAATGAAGTAGAGGAGCAGGTTAATGAATCATTTTCATTGTTATCGTCATCATCATCTGTAAAAGACATTATTGCTTGGTTTTTTGATGTTGAAGGCACAACTGAGCTAAGTATATTTTTTATTTGTTCAGATGGATACTTTGCTGCAAAATAAGGGCAATCCTTAAGATGATTATAACAATAATATTTGGTGTTTATAAGTTTTATACTATTATCTTGTAAAGTGATTTCTTTTTCTACTGCATCCATGCAGATATAACAGATACATTTTTGATTACTTTTATTTGCCCACTCATTGGGTAGAATATAAAAGTATTCGGTAAGTGAATGTGATGGCTTTCCTCTTTTACATTGCATAATATCTACTATAATTAAAGTATTGAATAAATTTAATTAAGAGTTAGGCAAAAGTATAATAATCACTACATTATCTAGTATTTGATTTTAAAGTTAGTATTAACAACAAATCTGTTGCTAGCGATCTTATATTGAAAAGAAAGCACTTAAGATGCATGACTTAGATGATATAAAATTAACCAGACAAAATGCAATATTGTATAGAGATTTAATAATAAGATTTTAGAGAACTTGAGCATTAAAGAACTTTATTGAATCAATATTAAAGATATGTTATTTTGCTACTTTTATAGTTTTTAAAACTATGAATAAAACACTTTTATCAATCTGATTTTATAAGCCATTAGGTCTTTAATTTTCTTCTTTTTTTTCTTTTATAAATTTGAATTGGATTCAAATTGGCTTCGAATTGGCTTCGAATTGGCATCTAAGACTCTTTTTCACGAGTATTACAAAGCCTCGTTCAGAATTTTGCCTATCTTGAGAATAGATTTGATTTTTTTTCTTATTGTTAAATGCAGCCTGCTCAAGATTTACTTATTTTAGTTTTATTGCTTTCTTAGAATCTAATTATCTTACTTTATTAGATTAGCCCATTGCAATATCACATGCATTTCTTTTAGATCATATTATCAGTAGTGATATGTATATAAGGAGCTTTAGAGCATTTTATCTTTTTATATAGGTCTTTTTTGGCTTTGAATTAATTTAATCTCGATTCATCTTTTCATATGTTCCCTTTAATATATAAGCCATGAGTGATTTTTATTTTTGAATAATACATTAATAAAAGGAATTAAACTAAATATGGGTAAATAAATACTAGAATAAACATATACTATTATGGGTAAAATTTATAACTTGGCTGATAATGAAAGTCAACTAATCAGAGCATTTTAAAACCTAAGTATTTTTTTTTGAAAATATGCTGACCACTATATCAAGATCATGGGATATTAGTAAAAATACCCTGATCTATATGTATTAGTGATACCATAGAATCATCCTAATGAAGTTGAATAATAGTTGTCACATACTGTAACTATAATAAATAATAAGTAAAGTTATAGCTATAATGTCTTAACTTTACTATGTTACTTACTGTAATTACGGCAAGTTACAGCCATGTGACAACTATCATTCAACTTCATTAGGATGATTCTACGGCATCTCTAATATGTATATAGTGAAAACGCTAGTATCCAATAGATCAGGGTATTTTTATTACATATATCGCTTTTTTTGATCTTCATTTGTTTTTTATAACAGCATATTAAGTAAATCCAAGTTTATACTTATTATATCAAAAAAAAATTAATGGCTATTTTAAATAATTTAAAGCTAGTTTAAACCTATATGATCATATTAGAATTTAGACATTAAAGAGTTCAAAATGAATCAAATTAGTTTTGGTCTGACCAATCTTTAGTATAAGGTGTGCTGATAGAATAGAAACAGAAATGAATTTGTTTTAAAAAGACTAAATTAGAATCAATCTTTTAATCGATCATATGGTTATTTGTTTTTCAGCCTTTAAAATTAGCCCAAACTAGCCTTCAGAAATAGATAATTATAAGTGATTGCTTATTATATTTATTTATAATATTTAGTTAACTAATAAAGTAATTAGAATTTAAAATTAAGAAATTATATAATTTTACTTAAACTAGTTTAAAGAACAATTAGATTTTTTATAACAAATTTATACTTAGAGTATATAAAATATATATATTCTAAACATAGTTTTGCTATGAAAGAACCCAATCTGATTATTTAATATTTTTATTAGTAACTAAACTATAATTAATATAAATTATTATTGGATATATATTAAATAATAGATAATTGTCCTAATTGTTCTATATAGCATTTCTGGATTATGCTTACTTCCAACTAAAGCTGTGCCATATCGGACTTTAGAAATTATATAGGACAATTTGGAAATGTTTAATGTCTAATAAAAAATCATTGGATATATATTTTGCTCAACTCTGAGCCACATTACCAATCTTTACTGCAGATAGATAGCTAGATAGGTTTTAAACCTTTATGGGCAAGCTACACCGCCTAACTACCTGGCTCTTGCAAAGCTCTAGTACCCTTTCTTCAAAACAACTCAGTACCTTTTCTTTCAATACCCCTTAGCTAGTCTCTCCAGACTATCAATTCAGATAGTCTGGAAAAGGTACCAGTCTTTTCTTCTGTCAACCCAGTAGTCTGGTTGGTAAAGTAACTTGCCAATACTCTTGCTTTGTCCAGTTTTTCAGCCTTGGGTGAAGTCTATTCTAGTAGGCACTATTAAAAGCTTGTGCTACCTCTTTACTCAGGGCTTGCTAAACGGGCTTTCTATAGTGTCATTTATTAGATTAATATGATCTGAAAACTTATTATAAGTCTACACCATCTTATCGGTTTTGGGCCAATTTTACTGCACCATTTTTCAAATTTCCTTATTTAGAAGAATGTTAAAAAGAAGTAATTAAAATTAGGGTTAGAGTTGTTCAGAGGTTAGGGATCAGACAAGTTTTACAGATAAAACAGCTCTCCTAACATTTTTTATTAGTATCCCAAAAGAGGTTTAGACTCTCATTTCTTGTAATTTTTGTTTTTTGTTTTTTTTTTTGCTTTGTAAAAATTTTATGATTTGATTGGTTAATCTATGTAGATCACCTAATTCAATTAGTTAATTTATGTAGATCACCTAAATAAAGAAATTTGAAAAATGGTGCGATAAAACTAGTCCTGGTTTTGTATCCTCTTTATGCAACTCATATATTATACAAATGTCCAAGATCTCCCTTAGATCGACCCAATAGTGCAATAGATATTCTTCCTATATAAGGCATAACTAATATTACAGGATCTTCTTCCCAATATATGAGAGAGTTGCCATTATACAAAAGAATTTAATTTTTCGCTATTGGTGAAAATTGAACTCTAAATGTGCCACTTGGAAGATGACAATCCAACCACTTCACTAAGTCGCTACACCCCATGTTAAACAAATTTTTTTTTAATACATGAAGTTAGAAATAATTAATAAAATTTTGAGAAATTTAAAAGTTTATAAAATTTTATTAATAAAATTCTATAAAATCTTAATTTTTTCAAAATTTTATTAATTAATTCTAACTTTAAAGTTGTAGAGCTATCTTTTTGGTTCTAATAATATTTAGATCATCAAAATCAAACCAGTAGATCTGAAGATATTTGAAATTAAAAATATGAATATAGTATAATACTTTGTATAACCACCAATTTGTATATTTTTATATTTGTGTCTTTAAACACAAATATCTTAGGATCCACCAAGCTGATTTTGATGATCTAAACATCATTAAAATTAGAAAATCTTCTCTACAACTTTAAGGATAGGGTGGATGTAGATCATTTTTCATATGATTTACTTAGTAAATAAAATTTTACATAGACAACAAAAATTCAGCTTTGCTAAAACTTTTTAGAAATGTGACTAATATATATCAAATTTTTTCAATATAATTTGGTGTCTCTTATTTATAATAGCAAAATTATGAATATTGTATCTTTTAAAATAATCTACTTCATATATTGGTAAAAATACTTAGGTGACCTTAAATTTCTTTAAGTCGCACAAAAATTATCAATACTGATTGGTCAAATTTGTTGTTTTTACGATTCTGATTGGCAATCACATGATTTTATATAAAAACTATATACAAACTATTAAAAATGATCTACATCTACCCTACACTTAATTAGAAGCCAAAGAAAGATTGTCTTATTAAAATTTTCTTTAAAGTTTAAAAAATTAGATTTAACCAATTAGGATGATCTATAGTTATACAATTAAATCAATAATTTATATAAGTAGTCTAAACGTTATCATTATACAATATAACATGCAAAAAGTAGCAAAAGATATATATAAATAATGTGAATATGAAAATTCTCAAATAGTTAAATAAAAATAAGCGATAAAAATAAAGCAGGTTATATAAAGATTTTTATTTTTATCTCAAATTCCTGACAAAGTATAAGTTGTGTGCTGTGATCTTAAAGGTTACACTCATATAACTAATGTGTATTAAATAATAAAGTTTTTTTATAACAAATATTCATTGGTATATGATAGGTAGTAGCTATTAAAATTGCAATATAACTGCTAGAAATTCTTTTTGTATTCCCTCAAAAAAAGTTTTATTGTATTTTTATTGAAAAAATAACTAATAAATCAAATTATATTCATTGAACACCATAAATAAATAGTATTTATTAAGTTTTATCTTTACTTGAATTTTATCTATAACTTTAATCTTTATCAATATCATATATGAACAAATGATTTTTATCTGTTAAAGTAATCGGATATAATTTTATTCAAAAATTATAGTATAAATAGGTATTGCAATTTTTAATATACAAAACTACATATGCGTAATTATAATGCCAGAATATGTTTTCAATCTTAAATCTATATATGTTGCTTATGTTTGAACCTCATCAATTAGTATCTTAATCAGTATATAGAACATTAGCTTTATTATTTTTATTTTGTTTGATTCCATTTGTTTTAAGTTCATTCTTGTTGCAAACTGATATTGAATGGCCTCATTATTAACTATTACCTAGAAAAGATATATTCAGATTAATAACAGAAAAAATATATATGAAATTCTATATAGTTTATTATTTACTTACTCAGATTGTGTTTAGAATCTGATAACACTTCAAAATACCTATGATCCAGTGCTCCTTGAAAGCTCAAATTCTTTGATTAAAATCATATAATATATTCCATCATATTGCAAATTAATTACATAGCTCCTTCCTAAAAATTCTAAAAAAAAACAAAAAAGGTAAATTATCAATAGTAAATGATCGATGCAAAGAAAAAATAATATTTTTTCATTTTTTTAACTACTAATTATTTGTAAACTATATATAACCAAATCATCAATACTATTCTCAATTGACTTGTCTATTGCACATTTTATTGTTTTTCTAAAAGAAAATAAATCATCTAATACAAACGCATCTCCTTTATTTGGTAGTTTTATCTCACTGATGAGTAGCTCAATCTGTTTTTTTAGATTTGTTGTTTTAATAATAAAATCTGGCTTTGTACCGAGTAGAATAGGATCAAAACATTTTTGGGCAATAGCAGAAGAATCAAACATTTTGTTTACTCTGTAAACAAAAACAAAATAAGATAAATAAATGCTACATATTATATATGATAATATCATCTGCATATACCATTCAAAAATAATTTTTCAGTTATTATTAAAAAAAGACATTATTATTAAAATAATATTTTGAATAATATGAGTGTCTTCAATAATATTATTTCTCATAAATAAGAACTTTTCATTATCAAATCTGTAACAAAACAAAAATAAATTTATTTAAAAATAAAGTTTCCAAATATAGCTTACAAAATATACAGGTTCTTGAATATTTTTACTAATATTTTTCTTCTTCATTTTGTCTCCATAATTTTTTAAGTGATGTTTCACAACTTCTTGCCATTCTCTATAGTTTTGTTTCTTACATAAGATTTGAAATATTAATGGTTAGATTTGGTAGCCTTCTCAAAAGAGATAGGTTGATTCAATATATTACCCTAATAATGCTTATATATAAGTTATAGATATTATCTGGGATTGATGAATATGGATATGTTTTCTGAAACTCAACAAAAAGGTTTTTCTACAATTCACTATCAAAGTATTCATATAACCTATAAGAGCTTTCTTCATAAAAAATAAATACATAGCTTAAAACCCTGTAAAGAAAAGAAGGCTTAGCTATAGTGTATTTGTTATAAATATTATAATATAATACTAATAATTCCTCAAAAGCATCTAGAGTAACTGTCATGGGTTCACATTTTGAACTACTTCTTCATGATATTCAAAATATATCTCAGAAATATTAATACCATTTACAATCCACTATTTGTAAAGATATAAATGATGAATAACGAAAACAACTATAAATTTCATATAACATAGTGTAGTAAAACACTTATTCATACAGAACTAGTGAAGTAAGAAAAAAGATATGTTCTCTTTTTTGCTTTTGCATATTCTTCACTAATTGTGGAACTGAGAGATGACAACATATACAATGAATTAGAGTTTCTTAAAATCAAATCAAATATTAAACTTATTTGAATTTGATTTGATTTGAAAATCTGAATTTGAATTTGATTTGATGTAAAAAATCTGGATTTGGATTTAATTTGATTATTTGATTTTAAAATTTCAA